>CAWUER010000083.1:48138-103861 GCA_963921195.1 Pegoplata infirma
TCTCACGTGTACTGATTAAAAAACGTTGTACTGATTTGTACTGATTTTTTTAAATATGTACTGATTGTACTGATTTTTGAACATTTCAACATAAAACATAATTTTATTCAAAAATTCTATACAAAAACTTGAATTTCCATAATATATGTAAGTCGCCAGCAGTGCCGTTTCAGCAGTACCGGGGCCCGTGCCCAGGGCCCCCGACTAAGGGGCACCGAAATGCCAATAAATTCGCTTATACGAAAATGGATAAATTTTTTTTTAAATTTGTTTTTAAAGAAAATATCACATTTACTTACTGAAAAATTCTTGGAATCGTACAGAGTTTTCGCATACATCTGAGACTTTTTCTATAGGAGAAATTTGTCCTGTATCAAAAGTCTTAAATTCATACAAATTTTTCCTACACACTCAAAAAAAAGAATAAACTTAAACTTTGGAAAATTTTTCTTTAAAATAGTTATAAATTTTCCCACAATTTAGTTAAAATTAACTTAAAGTTGGGAAATTTTCCTCATTCTGATATTCTATAAATAAAACATTAAAAAATATAAAATTAAATAATTTTTAGGAAAAATTTTCTTATCAGAAATGTTTTTTTAACCAAAAAATGGGAAATTTTTTTCCCATTTTCTAGTTCAAATTTGTCCTTCTTTTAAAGAAAAATATGGACTAAAAAGTAGGAATACATGGCAATGGAGCTAAATCATTATCAATTTTCCTTGGATTTAGTTAATTTTCCCATTTTTTAGTTAGTTTTTTTTTTCTGAGTGCATAAAAAGTTTCAGATTATGAAATGTTTTTCGTACAGAAAAAGTTTCAGATTCTGAGATTTTAAAAGTCTAAAGTTCATAGAAGTCTCAGCTTTTGAGACACTTATCGTATGCAAAGTATTAGATTCTGGGACATTTTTTTTGGTCATGCGACTTTTTACTTTCCAGCGGGGCCCCAAATTCTTGTGTGCCAAGTGCCCCGCCATACCTTAATGCGGAGTTCTTTTTATACCCTCCAACCACAGTATGGGGGTATACTCACTTTGTCATTCCGTGTGTAACGCATCGAAATATCGGTCTAGGACCCCATAAAGTATATATATTATTGATCAGTGATCCATTCTAAGACATTCTGGCGATGTCCGTCCGTCCGTCCGTCTGTGGAAGACACGATACAGTCCAAAGTAAAATAGCTAGGCTCCTGAAATTTGGCACGAATATGTCTTATGGTATTGGGCTGGTTAAGTTCGAACATGGGCAAAATCGGATCAGGGGGAAAAAAGTTCCCCTCTTAAGAACTAAACAAACCTCTAAAAAAAAGCCATTTTTTATAGGTTTTTTGTACTTTTGCTTAGCAAACGAAACATTTTATGTCAAAAGAAGTTCAAAGTCTTGATGTTGGATCCAGGGAGGTTGTCTCCCACCGACATAACCCCCCCCCCAAAAAAACCGACATAACCCGCCCCTGTTTTTTTTTTTTTTACGTGTTGGAGGGTATAATAGATTCGGCACAGCCGAATTTAACACTCTCACTTGTTATAAGTAACTTAAGTCTGACCATGAGATAATTTATAATTAATTAATTCTAAGGATATTGGAGTTTGGAAATCAAGAAGTTCCTAAACGTAAAAATGTATCTGAGCATGAGGTTATTTTAATCTTCCTAAATTTTTTAATGAGCACAATATCTTTGAGGTTTTATATAACAAACAGTTTAATGGGCCGATGGATTTTTTATATCGTCCATTCCACCAGACATTTGGTGATTTTGGGCATTTTTTGACCGAGGGTCTTCCGATTTTTTTTTTATTTTTTTCATACAGATACTCTATGGAGCCAATTTCAAATTTCATCCATCAGATCGAAAATATTCGAAAAACTCGCGATTTTATTCACGATTTTCGTTTAAAAAAAAAAAAAAAAAATAAAAAATCTGTGTAACTTTGAGCAGCTGTATTTTCTAAACTAATTATCGCATTTTAACAATCTATAGCGCATACGAATGATATGTAACTCTTTTTTAATATCTAATAAACTGAAAAAATATTGGTGGTTTAAAAAGGCATTTTATATGCAAATGCAGTTTTGAAGTGCATTTTGCGAAACTTTTACCCCTTTTAATTTTTTTTTAATTAGCATACTTGGAAAATTTAGAATTTTTGATACAAAAGAGTGTTTTCATTACAATGGACCGAGAATGTATGCTATTTTTAATATTTATTTTCAAAAAATACTTCCTTAAGTTTCCCTTATAAAAATTTTTATTTTTTAAATTATACCAAAATCATGTAAAAAGACATGATTTTAAATCGTTATATTTTCAAAAGTACTAATCGTATCTTATTGTTTTTATGCAAATTAGAAAGGTATTTTTGTCCATTTCTTGCATTTAATGACCGCAAAAATGTTGGTTTTTCACAAATGCATTTTAAATGCAAATGCAATTTTGAAGTGCATTTTTCAAAACTTTTGCCCCTTTGAATTTTTTTTTAATTATCATATTTGAAACGTTTACAATTTTTACTACAAAATAATGTCCTCCTAATAATGGACCCACTGAGTGTGCTATTTTTAAAGAAATTTTAAAAATTTCCTTAAAATAATTTTTTTTTTTTTTATTAAGAATTACCATATAATTACAAATTATATACTAATTTTACCTAACCGAGAACTAGTAACAATGACCTTCGTCTCGTTGTAGCGAATCAGACCAAGGCCTCTGGTGGGAATCGAACCCACGACCCCCAGACTCATAGGCTAGCACGCTACCAACTAGCCTACTGGGGCGCCTAAAAAAAATAAATTTTTAATATTTTAAATTAAACCAAAAAAAAATCTGAAATTATGTCATTTTTTAAAAAATTCTAAAAAAGAGCACACATTCTGGGTCCATTATTAGGAGAACATTATTTTGTAGTAAAAATTGTAAACTTTTCGAATATGATAATTAAAAAAAAAAATTAAAGGGGTAAAAGTTTTGAAAAATGCACTTTAAAACTGCATTTGCATTTAAAATGCATTTTCGAAACACCAAAACTTTTGCGGTCATTATATGCAGAAAATAGACAAAAATACCTTTCTAATGTGCATAAAAGCAATAATATTCGATTCGTACTTTTGAAAATATAACGGTATAAAAACATGTCTTTTTACATGATTTTGGTATAATTTAAAAAATAAAAATTTTATAAGGGAAACTTAAGGAAGTATTTTTTAAAAAAAAATATTAAAAATAGCATACATTCTCGGTCCATTGTAATGAAAACATTTTTTTGTAGCAAAAATTCTAAATTTTCCAAATATGCTAATTAAAAAAAAATTAAAAGGGGTAAAAGTTTCGCAAAATACACTTCAAAACAGCATTTGCATATAAAATGCACTTTTAAACCACAAATATTTTTTCAGTTTATTAGATATTAAAATAGACTGAAATACCATTCGTATGCGCTATAGATTGTTAAAATGCGATAAATAGTTTAGGAAATACAGCAGCTCAAATTTACACAGATTTAGCATTTTTTTGACTTTTTTAAAAACGAAAATCGTGAATAAAATCGCGAGTTTTTCGAATATTTTCGATCTGATGGATGAAATTTGAAATTGGCTCCATAGGGAATCTGTATGAAAAATATAACAAAAATCGGAAGACCCTCGGTCAAATTTTTTAAAATGTCTCATGGAATGGACGATATAGATTATATGAAAAAGTGCTCAGAAAATCAGGGCATTTAAAAAAAACACGTGCTAATTAGCTGGGAATTTTTATCAAAGGAAAAGTTGTCAAAACTTTCGCAAAAAAGTTCTTAAAATCTGAAAAATTTTCTTATTCTTAAAACCAGTGGAATTTTGTAATATTTTCTGCAGTGAAGCGATCAAAACATTTAAATGAAGTCGTTTAAAGTCAAGTAAATTTTCTGCAAAATAACAACAACCATTGTTTTAAACAGTTGTTTTTTTTCAGTTGTTTTTGCTCAAAATACTTGTGGTCAAGTCAATTAGTGTAACCGAAATTTTTTGAGTGTTAAAAAACATCAGTGTTTTCCCGTAGAAACAATTTTTTTAAAAGAGTTATTTCTAAAAAAATATAAAAACTTGGGCGTACTGATTAGAGCTCAGAAAAAAATGGTCACCCTATATATGTACAATAGCGCGTCCCGAATTCAAATATTTTTAGCTTGCCCCCTCAAACGATGGGGATTTAGGACCCTTTTACGGGAAAAATAACAAAAAAATTTTTGGACAAAAAACCAGTTGGCTACCAGCAACTAAAGATTGCAATCTTAGTGCATTTTGAAAAAACTTTTTTTTTGTTGTCCAAAAATTTGACTCCAAAAGTTGGGCAATATAAAGTACATTTGAGGAAAAATATTAATAAAATTTCCATGGAGTAATTTTGGTGCAGCGTTGCATCTCAAAGATCAAGAGGTGTACTTAATTTTTACTTTTTCTTTCTTTTAAGCTAAATTAGCCTCAAAATCTGCTTTGACACAGTTTTAATGAATATGAGCTCTTTTGCGCAGGTTTTGAGACCAATTTAGCTTAAAAGAAAAAATAAAAAAAAAAATTAAGTCACACTTTTCATCTTTAAGATGCAACGCTGCACCAAAATTACTCCATGGAAATTTTATTAATATTTTTCCAGGAATGTACTCTATATTGCGCAACTTTTGGCATACATTTTTTAAAAAACAAAAAAAATTTTTTTTTTTAAAATGCACTAAAACTGCAATCTTTATCCGCTGGTAGCCAACTGGTTTTTTGTCCAAAACATTTTTTGTTATTTTTCCCGTAAAAGGGTCCTAAAACCCCATCTTTTGAGGGGACAAGCATTTTCAAATTCGAAAAAAAGCCGAATTCGGGACGCGCTAATGTACAACTTCTTTTGCCTTTAGTTTTTACCCTTCTAAAACCACAGTGCAATCTTAAATCAGCACGCAGTAGACTGTAATGGTCGCATAAGTAAGTTTTAAATGTTTTATGGATTTTCTGCATCCTTCACTACTAATTTTACGGTTTGAAGGCAAAGTCAATTTTTCAAATGGATTTTTGCGGCATCAAGTAAGTAAATAAACTAAACAACAAAAAAAAAATAATCATAAACTCGCCACAAACCCACTCAACTATAAGGCAAAAACGTACACGGTAACAAAACATGATTTTTTAAAAAGCCCAATACAAAGGCAGAAACATAATAAACAGGCAGAATATTGCGGGTGTTTTGGAATTGGCTAAATATTAGTATGAAAGGGTTAAAAGTCATTTTTACAAAAAAAATTTCAACAATTTTTTTTATAAAAAATAAATTTGCTTATTTATTTTGTCCGCAGTATTCGCATCCTTTTAAATTCTCTTTCCATTTTGTATTTTTATATATATTTATTTTTTATTTATTTTCTCTTAGGAATTGAATTTTATAGTCTTATCGTCATCACCGTCATCATCAACACCATCATCATCATTAATGTCCATAAAGTCTATGCACTGCAGATAGATGATATCCTATCATAAAATACACTCATCAGATGTGAAAGCAGAAATTTAAAAGAAGGTGGTTCATTTCACATCTAAGATACTTGATAACTACACAATTTTCAAAAAAAAAAAAATTTGCCTTATGATCAAAAAATCAAAAAATTAAAATAAAAACATATTGTCCATTCCATGAATCATTTCAAAAAATCTGACCGAGGGTATTCCGATTTTTGTTATATTTTTCATACTGCTTCTCTATGGAGCTATTTAAAAACTTCATCGATCAGATCGAAAATATTCCAAAAACTCGCGATTTTGTTCAAGATTTTCGTTTTTAAAAAAGTAAAGTAAAAAGGAGTAAAAGTTTTGAAAAATGCACTTCAAAACTGCATTTACATTTAAAATGCATTTTTGGAACATCAACATTTTTGCGGTCATTAAATTATAAAAACAGACAAAAATACATTTCTAATGTGCTTAAAAACCATAAGATACGATAAGCACGTAAGAAAATACAACAGTTTAAAATGATATATTTTGACATGTTTTTGGTATAATTTAAAAAATAAATTTTTATATAGGAGAGGTATTCAGAGTCTTGTTGCTACCCCTGGCAATGTAGCAAAAAGTACTTTTTTCAAAAAATACATGTATTTTGAAAAGTAATTTTGAAATGTGCTCATTTACCACCAGTGCCAGAGTTGGCAAGCAAGACTCTGAATACCTCTAGGGAACACTTAAGGAACTTTAAAAAAATATTAAAAATAGCACACATATTTGGTCCATTGTAATGAAAACATTTTGTTGTAGCAAAAATCCTAAATTTTCTAAATATGCTAATTAAAAAAAAAAATTAAAATGGGTAAAGGATATACAAAATGAACTTCAAAACTGCATTTTCATATAAAATTCACTTTTAAACCACCAATTTTTTTCAGTTTATTAGATATCAAAATAGACTTACATACCATTCCTTGTACTTAGATTGTTAAAATGCGATAAGTAGTTTAGAAAATACAGCTGCTCAAAGCTACACAGATTTTGCATTTTTTGTACTTTTTTAAAAACGAAGATCGTGAAAAAAGGCGTGAGTTTTTGGAATATTTTCGATCTGATGGATGAAATTTGTAAATGGCTCCATAGAGAATCTGTATGAAAAATATATCAAAAATCGGAAGACCATCGGTCAAAAAATGCCTTATATCACCAAATGTCTGGAGGAATGGACAATATAGAAATTTGTGTTTTTTTTTTTGTATCGATAGCTTAACAATTTTTATAGAACACTTTGTCTTATCGATGTATTGATAACTTAACAAATTTCTAAAGAAAATTTTGTGTTATCCGTTAAATAACAAAGATCTATAAAAAAATTTGATATCGATAACTTAACAATTTTGTATAGAAAAAATTGTCGAAAACTTAATAGTTCTCTATAGAAAATTTTGTGTAATCACTTTATCGATTGATAGCTTTCTTAAGAACATTTTGTTTTACCGACACATCTTTCTTAAAAAAATTTTGTGTTATCGATTCATCGATAACTCAACAATTGTCTTAAGAAAATTTTGTATTATCGATAACTTAGCAAATTTCTTTAGAAAATTGTGTCATGGATATATTGATAACTAGGGTTCGGATTTTTATGCAAATGCATATTTGTTGTCGTCAGTCTAAGAGCATCAAAAACTAACTATCTTTGCGAATTAAGAAATTTGCAGAAAAATGGCATTGATTTGTTAGTGCATATTTTAGCATATTTTGATTTTAATGCATATTTTTGCATATATTGCTGATATTACATATTTTTGTCGCATATTTTGAAAAAAAGTGTTTTTTTTTATTTTATTATTTTTTACATTTGAGGGGGTTAGAGCACAAGAGGTTCAAGTGCCTTATATTTCATAATGAGAAAAAAGAGGTTAAAGTTAAATTGCAATTAAAAATACTAGATGATGTCTAGAATATTACTTTTTATTTAATATAGATCCTGAGATATATTTTAATCTAACAAGTAAAAAAAATACCATCTTTTGCAAATGCGAGAACCCAAAAATTGCCTTTGAAGTAAGTAAGTCACACTTATACCCCTTGTGCTCTAACTTTTTTTTATAAATGTCTAATATATGAAAAAATGTTAGTTATACGTAAAAGGAAACCCACATTTTATGACGAAAATCTTTAATGGTTCCTTGTTTCATTTTTTAGTCGTCATAATGAGATTCCATGACATCATCGGGCTCATCTTCATCCTCATTAGGGCGTCCCGTCAAATCTAAACTTTCGAATTTCGTGCCGTAATACCTGCCGAACGATGGCCACCGAGTAGCTAATTGTGGGAAAATTTATGAAAAAGGTCATCTTTAGTTTAGTCGGCAACCAGCGGTCAAAGTTAAAAAAATTAAATTTTTTTACCAAAATTCATATCCGAATTATTTAACCAAATCTGGCTCAAAATAAGGAACTTTTGTGTACTTTATTAGAAAAATATTTAAAAAATTCCAAAATAGCGATTTTGGTCCACAGATGCTGTTTTACAAACATTAAAAATATTTTTTAACCAAATTTGTCTTAAAAGTCGAAAAATGTTGAGTAGTTTATGTGAAAAATATATAAAATACTAGCTGTTTTGCACCCGGCGTTGCCCGGGTTGAAAAAAATATTATGTAATGAATGAGTTTTTTATTAGTCAGTTTATCTACTTCTTCGTAGCTTTTCACTGGAAAATATAAACCTATTCATGAGGTTTAGTAAATTTTTTTTCGATTTTGCTTAGCGTCGGGAACATGGTTATACGTGTTCCTCCGTCATGGGAACAAACCTAATATTAATGTATTTCTTAAATGGCTTTTAAAAGGAACCTATATTTCCCTCCTCGTTTAGCACTTTATGCAGTGAAAACATCAATAAAGACATAAATTTTACTTTAGTTCAAGTGGGTGTGGCATTTAACGCATTTAGTTCAATTTTGGTCTCATGTGACCTATAGTTCCCCTATTGGTTAGCACGTGAAGAAATTTGCAATTAAATTTGCTCAACTCTCACTAAAGTACATAGGGGTGTGACATTATATGTCTTTTTATAAATCGCAGTTTAATATTGTCTATAGCACTATTTATGCTGAAGATTTCATTGAAATTGGCTCAACCGTTTTCAGGTTCTGACATCGCAAATAGTTCGCGCTCTGTTAATTCTAACAGTAGTATTTAAAGGAGTTGGTTAAGCCGTTTTAGCATGATAGCAAATAAGCCAGAAATAGCGTTACCCAGCAAAATTTTTTGGAATCGTTTCTTTGGCAATGTATTCTAGAATAGATTCCCCAGTAATGTTACTCCATTCCTCTACTGTTTCCACGGAATCGATAAAAAAACTTATAATTTTTGGAAAAAATGTCAAACTGAAAATAAAATTTATAAAAAAAAAAAAAAACAATTTATTTGTTATTTTTTTAGTGACAAAATTATGGATTTTCGCAGCACTAATTGTGCTTTTAAATACATTCTCGATACATATGGCAGAAAAACCGTAAGTACACATCTTAATTTGGTATATCTACGTGGTACTTACAATTTGTTTCATGGTTTCTTTCAGATTGTAAAAATTTATGTACATTTATGCTGTCGGCTGTACTGATGGAAATATTAAGAAGCATATTCTATCCATTTTCTCAAAACTAAAAGCGTGGGATATTATATTCATTGTTAAGGAATGATCAGGGTTGTACCATGTATGTATCCACAGTTTAAGATAATTTTTTATAGGTACAAAAAGTTTTAAAGTCCGATATTTTTTCTTAAGGGAAAATGTGGCGAATTTTATAGCAAAAATGTGTCAAAATCTAAGCCTTTTCTATAGGAAAATTTATATTTTTCCTATAAAAAAAGTCCCGGATTCTGAGACATTTTGCCTATAGAAAAAGTCTCAGATTCTAAGACATTTTTTCTATAGAAAAAGTCTCAGATTCTGAGACATAGGAAAAAAATGTCTCAAAATCTGAGACTTTTTCTATAGGAAAAATGTCTCAGAATCTGAGACTTTTTCCATAGGAAAAATGTCTCAGAATCTGGACCTTTTTCTATAGGCAAAATGTCTCAGAATCACCTTTTTCTATAGGCAAAATATCCCAGAATCTGAGACATTTTTCTATAGGCAAAATAATCAGAATCTGAGAATAAATAGGACATTTTTCCTATAGAAAAAGTATCAGATTCTGAGACATTTTGCTTATAGTAAAAGTCTCAGATTCTGAGACATTTTGCCTTTAGAAAAAGTCTCAGATTCTAAGACATTTTTCCTACACACAGAAAACAAATTTGCTAATTTCCAACTGAAATTTTGTTGTTGCAACAAAAATTGGGTTGATACTTTTGTATTACGATTGTAACAACTGAATATCTGTAGTTACAACTGAATTTTGTTGACACAACTGTAATTAAATTGAAACAACTAAATAATTCGTTTGCTACAGCGAAATGTAGTAGCAGCAACCGAGTGTTGAGTTGATACAACTGAAAAATTTAGTTGGAAATTTATTTTTCTCTGTGTATAGAAAAAGTCACAGATTTTGAGACATTTTTTTCCTATGTCTCAGAATCTGATACTTTTTCTATAGGAAAATGTCTCAAAATCTGAGACTTTATCTATAGAAAAAATGTCTCAGAATCTGAGACTTTTTCTATAGGAAAAATGTCTCAGAATCTGAGACTTTTTCTATAGGAAAAATGTCTCAGAATCTGAGACTTTTTCTATAGGAAAAATGTCTCAGAATCTGAGACTTTTTCTATAGGAAAAATGTCTCAGAATCTGAGACTTTTTCTATAGGAAAAATGTCTCAGAATCTAAGACTTTTTCTATGAGAAAAATGTCTCAGAATCGGAGACTTTTTCTATGAGAAAAATGTCTCAGAATCTGAGACTTTTTCTATAGGAAAAATGTCTCAGAATCTGAGACTTTTTCTATAGGAAAAATGTCTCAGAATCTGAGACTTTTTCTATAGGAAAAATGTCTCAGAATCTGAGACTTTTTCTATAGGAAAAATGTCTCAGAATCTGAGACTTTTTCTATAGGAAAAATGTCTCAGAATCTGAGACTTTTTCTATAGGAAAAATGTCTCAGAATCTGAGACTTTTTCTATAGGAAAAATGTCTCAGAATCTGAGACTTTTTCTATAGGAAAAATGTCTCAGAATCTGAGACTTTTTCTATAGGAAAAATGTCTCAGAATCTGAGACTTTTTCTATAGGAAAAATGTCTCAGAATCTGAGACTTTTTCTATAGGAAAAATGTCTCAGAATCTGAGACTTTTTCTATAGGAAAAATGTCTCAGAATCTGAGACTTTTTCTATGGGAAAAATGTCTCAGAATCTGAGACTTTTTCTATGGGAAAAATGTCTCAGAATCTGAGACTTTTTCTATAGGAAAAATGTCTCAGAATCTGAGACTTTTTCTATAGGAAAAATGTCTCAGAATCTGAGACTTTTTCTATAGGAAAAATGTCTCAGAATCTGAGACTTTTTCTATAGGAAAAATGTCTCAGAATCTGAGACTTTTTCTATAGGAAAAATGTCTCAGAATCTGAGACTTTTTCTATAGGAAAAATGTCTCAGAATCTGAGACTTTTTCTATAGGAAAAATGTCTCAGAATCTGAGACTTTTTCTATAGGAAAAATGTCTCAGAATCTGAGACTTTTTCTATAGGAAAAATGTCTCAGAATCTGAGACTTTTTCTATAGGAAAAATGTCTCAGAATCTGAGACTTTTTCTATAGGAAAAATGTCTCAGAATCTGAGACTTTTTCTATAGGAAAAATGTCTCAGAATCTGAGACTTTTTCTATAGGAAAAATGTCTCAGAATCTGAGACTTTTTCTATAGGAAAAATGTCTCAGAATCTGAGACTTTTTCTATAGGAAAAATGTCTCAGAATCTGAGACTTTTTCTATAGGAAAAATGTCTCAGAATCTGAGACTTTTTCTATAGGAAAAATGTCTCAGAATCTGAGACTTTTTCTATAGGAAAAATGTCTCAGAATCTGAGGCTTTTTCTATAGGAAAAATGTCTCAGAATCTGAGACTTTTTCTATAGGAAAAATGTCTCAGAATCTGAGACTTTTTCTATAGGAAAAATGTCTCAGAATCTGAGACTTTTTCTACAGGAAAAATGTCTCAGAATCTGAGACTTTTTCTATAGGAAAAATGTCTCAGAATCTGAGACTTTTTCTATAGGAAAAATGTCTCAGAATCTGAGACTTTTTCTATAGGAAAAATGTCTCAGAATCTGAGACTTTTTCTATAGGAAAAATGTCTCAGAATCTGAGACTTTTTCTATAGGAAAAATGTCTCAGAATCTGAGACTTTTTCTATAGGAAAAATGTCTCAGAATCTGAGACTTTTTCTATAGGAAAAATGTCTCAGAATCTGAGACTTTTTCTATAGGAAAAATGTCTCAGAATCTGAGACTTTTTCTATAGGAAAAATGTCTCAGAATCTGAGACTTTTTCTATAGGAAAAATGTCTCAGAATCTGAGACTTTTTCTATAGGAAAAATGTCTCAGAATCTTAGACTTTTTCTATAGGAAAAATGTCTCAGAATCTGAGACTTTTTCCATAGGAAAAATGTCTCAGAATCTGAGACTTTTTCTATAGGAAAAATGTCTCAGAATCTGAGACTTTTTCCATAGGAAAAATGTCTCAGAATCTGAGACTTTTTCTATAGGAAAAATGTCTCAGAATCTGAGAATGTTTTTAAGGAAGAAAAATAAATAAAAAAAATGTAAAAAAAAATATCATTTAATTATTCAGAACCAATCCATAATGCATTACATGGAACAGATATGTAACCGTTAAAAAATCGCGGAATCCATTCATGTACCACTACATGCAACATATTCTAGAATAGATTCCGTAGAACAGATAAGTGTTCTAGTTTAGAGGAAAAGGATGTATTGCTTTCGTGATAATCTCAAACAAAAATCATCGATGATTCAATGCATAGTAGAATCGATTGTAGGGTAGTATAGTTGATTCCACAACCGATTCTTTGGAATCGAACATTTTGCTGGGAAAATATATTTTTTTTAATTAAATACAAACACAGAGAGAACAGTTTAGTTGTGCCAGCCGAATTTAGAGCCAACTGCATAGTTTAATAACAACAACCGAAATTTTTGGTTGCCATAACCAAAATTTGCTTTGAAAATTTAACTTCTGTTGGTCCAAATAAATTTCGGTAATCGTAACCGAAAATTTCAGTTGTTGTAATTAAACCATGCAGTTGGCTCTTAATTCGGCTGGCACAATTAAACTGTTTTTTCTGTGAAGGGGTGCTGCATTTTAAGCCCCTTTTCCCGATCGCCATGGTAAATACCATCTGTGGTGAAAATTTGATTAAAATTGGTTTCACCGTTAACGCGTGAGTACGGATCAGACAGAAATAAATTTCAATGTATTACAAAAACACATAGCAATTCACACCTTTGTCTGGTCGTGTCTATAGTTTCCGCCTCAATAATTACTAACTAACTGTGGTGAAAATTATAATAACATCTGGTTCACCGTTTAAGCGTGATTACGGAAAGGCAGAATGAACTTTCAGTACATTGCAAAAGGATTGGCAGTTGATACCATACTAAAGTTCCCGCCTCTGTTAGTAATATCTATGCAAAAAATTTTGTTAAAACCGGTTTAGTCGTTTAAGCGTTATTAAGGAACATGCAGAAAAACTTTCAGTATAGTACCTTTGTAGTGTCAATTTACGCCCCTTTTGTCCAAACGCGCTCTATTTTAATCTGTAGTTCCCGCCTCTATGGTAAATATTTCATTTAATTTTAGACACAAATAGCGTTCAATAAAATAAAGAGGAGCGCGCTATTTTATTTTTTTATTAAAATCGCATGATTACGGAACATGCAGAAAAAACTTTGTCCATACGCGCTCTATTATAATCTATAGTTTCTTTGATAAAAATATCATTAAAATCGGTTCAGCCGTTTCTACGTGATAACGGAACAGGAAGAAATAAATTTTAATGTAATACAAAGGGGCATGGTATTTTACGACCCTTTTTTCTATCGCCCTCTATTGTGGCTCATAGTTTTCGCTTCGGTTAATACTATATGTGGTGAACAATACATGAAAATCAGTTCAGCCGTTGAAGCGTTATTTAGAAATAACTTTTAGTGCAATAAAAAGGGGCGTGGCATTTTACGCCCCTTTTTTCTCGATCGCCCTCTATTGTTGATCATAGTTTCCAGCTCGGTTAGTACCATCTGTGGTAAAAATGTCAGTGAAATCGCTTAAATCACTTTTCAGTGATTGCAGGACAGGCAGATATAGTTTCAATACAAAACAAAGGGGCGTGGCATTTTACGCCTATTTTTCAGGTCGCGGATTTTTTTGGCCTATAGTTTTTGGCTCGGTTAGTACTATCCGTGGTGATAATTTCATGAAAATCGGTTCAGCCGTTTTTCCGTTATTACCGGACAGGCAGATATAGCTTTAGCATGGTACATAGAGGAGTGGCATTTTACGCCCATTTGTCCGATTGCGGTCGCTTATGGCCTATAGTTCCCGCCTCGGTTGGTACTATATGTGGTGAAAATTTCATGAAAACCGGTTCAGCCGTTTTTCTGTTATTGCCGTACATGCAGATATAGCCTTAGCATGGTACAAAGGGGCGTGGCATTTTACGCCCCTTTGTCCGATCGAGGTCGCTCATGGCCTGTAGTTCCCGCCTAGGTTAGTACTATCTGTGGTGAAAATTTCATAAAAATCGGTCAGATGTTTTTCTGTGATTGCCGTACAGGCAGATATAGCTTTAGCATGGTACAAAGGGGCGTGACATTTTACGCCCCTTTGTCCGATCGCGGTCGCTTATGGCCTATAGTTCCCGCCTCGGTTAGTACTACCTTTGGTGAAAATTTCATGAAAATCGGTTAAGCCGTTCTTTACTTATTGCGGAACAGACAGACAGACAGATAGACAGACAGAAAGACAGACAGACAAACCAACAATCAGATTTATAATATTAATAGGGATAAAAATATAAAAACACGATTTTGATCCAAAAATGCTGATCAGCATCTTTGGACCAATATCTTTGATCAGGATTTTTGAACTAAAATCGGGGTTTTTATAATTTTTTAATATTTTTGAGATAAAATGCTTTACATTTTCAAAGTTTTGAGACCAATTTGAAAAGTAAATTTTTAATAATTGCTTGGAGCACAAGGGGTTTAAGTGCTCATATACCCCTTGTGTTCCAAGCAAAACACGCATTTTAGTAACAAGAGCTAAAAATTGTCACCGTATCTCGCTAACGGATAAGAATTTCACATTGACGTCTTGTTCTATGAACTTCTGTGAACTTCACCTACTAATTTCATATGTTAACTCAATTTTTTTAAAAAAATCACTTGAACCTAGGGTTGCCAGACGTCCTGGAATGGCCTGGATTTTCCAGTTATTTTGGGTCTAGTCCAGTTTCCAGTTAGTGTATAATTTTTCCAGTTACAAAATAATTTCTTAAATTTAAAAAATATATTTTTTATTAAATAAATTTTAAATTTTGTTTTAATAAAACATAAATCAAAAAGCTGCCTCTTTTGCACTTTTTGTTGCGTTTTCACTACACTCAAAAAAAAACTTGCCAAATTACTAGAAAAAGTCCATTTTATTAATATTTGACAGTTTCCTTGTTTTTTAACAAACAATTTTCGATCGAAATTTAAATTTTTTTTTTGTAAATTTCTATGGAAATTTTCCAAAAAATTCCAGTAAATTCAGGAGAATTCCTTGCAAGTTTTATTTTGCCAAAAAAATTGTAAATTTACAATTTTATTGGTAAAAAGCTCGTAATTTTTACTAGGAATTCTCATAAAATAGAAGGTAGCAAAAAAAAATCTTGTAAATTCACGAGAATTCCTTTTTAAATTTACAAAATGATTAGTAAAAAGCTTGTTAAATTACAAAATTATTGGTGAAAATCTTGTAAAATTACTAGGAATTTTCGTTTAATAGGGGTAGCAAAAAATAAGCTTTTTTTAGTGTACTTTTGTTCATTACTTACGAACACATCGGCGGTCTAGTTCGTGTCGAATATTTTCCTTCACCTCGTAGATGTTCTGAGAATTGTTGGCATACATTTTGCTTTTCAAATAACCCAACAAAAATAAGTCCGGAGGGGTCAAATCTGTAGATAAGGGCCAGTTATTGTCGCTTTTTTGACATCGCACGTCCAGGGAACTTTAACTTGCCACATAGATTTCCAGATCGGATTCCCACTCCGGACTTATTTTTGTGGGGGTATTTGAATAGAAAAATACACGCCAGCAATCCTCAAACTATTGACGAGGTCAACATCAACATTCCGACATGCTCAAAAGTAATAAATATGCTTACAAAAGTGCACGTTTTGCCATGGCCAATAGAGGCGACTATTTGATTGATTTTATATTTGAAAAGTAGTCCAAAATAAAGATATCTCACATAGAAAATCGGTTGTTTTTTTAAGTTATAAAACAAAATATGTATGTGTCCAGTTATTTTCTGAAAATCCAGCTGAATTTTTTCCATATTCCAGTTATTGGACTTCTAGTATCTGGCAACCCTACTTGAACCCCTTGTGTTTGAGCCCCTCATTTTATATATTTTTATACCCTACAACCACATTATGGGGGTATACTCACTTTGTCAATCCGTGTGTTACGCATCAAAATATCGGTCTAGGACCCCAAAAAGTATATATTTTATTGATCAGTGATCGATTCTAAGACATTCTAGCGATGTCCGTCCGTCTGTCCGTCTGTAGAGGACACGATACAGTCCAAAATAAAAGAGCTAGACTTTTGAAGTTTGGTACGAATATGTCTTATATTCCTAGGTTGGTTTGTTCCCCTTGTTGAACTAAACCAACCTGAGAAGAACCGCATTTTTTGCAGGGTTTTTTGTACTTTTGCTAACCAAATGCAACATTCTTGTCTCAGAAGAAGTTCAAAATCCCACAAACCCCCCCCCCCCCCCCCCCACCACAAAAAAAAAATATCGCCCCTGAATTTTTTTTCCTATTGTTTATTTTTACATTTTGGAAGGTATAAAAGATTCGGCACAGCCGAATGAAACACTCTCACTTGTTTATTTTATAATGTTTGCCTTAAAGTACACAGAAGAAAATATGGGAAAACATTTTTTGAGTAATCACTTGTTTAAATTTAAAAAATTTAAAACCCTTGCGAAATAATGTAAGAGACAAAAAAGTTGAAAGAGAGTATGAAGTGAGGTTGAGATTGCTAGAAATAGAATTGTAGTGTTGGAAACTGTCAAAATTTATTCTGTAGAAACTAAAAATATTCACATATGGGGGTTTTCGTGTCAACTGACACAACTTTTGAAACCGATGTCTTCCGATCGGGATGACACCAAGGTTAGTCCTATTGGATAGTAGTTCAGACACAATTTTTCAACGACATCGGTCAAGGACTTTCTGAGTTAGAGGGGGTCGAAATTTTACATTTTGGCCAAAGAGGTGTTTATTCTCATCCATGTAACTTCTTACCTATTGTTTTTAGCAAAATGTGTCCCAAATAGTATAGATAGCTATTTCTTCAGTCTTTTGGAAAAAAATTATAAAAAATTAAAAAAAAAAAATTTTTGATTTTTTTTTTAAAAAATCAAAAACTTTTTTGACCTTTTCCTCAAATTGGGCCCTTTTTTTTTTTTTTTTTTTTTTTGATTCTAAAAAAAGCTTATTTTATTTCCTTTAAGACCTATGGGGTCGCTTAGTGGGATGCGAGTGGGATATCTATGAAATTTTTTTTTTTTTTTAACTTTGGACCACAAAAAACGGTTCTTAAATTTGCACTATTAGGCGTGGGAATGCTAACCAGTTTTCGATTTTCATTCGCGATACCCTCTAATTTTTATAGGTTCGAAAAAGAAAGCATGAGCCAAAAAATGAGGGCGTTGGGGTGGGGTCAAATGGCCCCACATCGGGGTCAAAGTTGGGCGTTAAGTGGTAAAATACCTCAAAAAGCCCCACAACTGCCCTACACACGCCCCTGGAGGGGTGCAATGTGAGACGAACCCCCAATAATTTTCAGCACCCAACATTTTTCTTGAACATACCTAACCCCTATTTCCAATTCCTAAGGGGGCTCCCATACAAAATAACATTTTTTTAAATTTGCTCCTACCGCTCTAACTGTCCATAGGGTGCCCCTAGAGAAGTAAAATGTATGACCGACCCCCAATATTTCTTCAACTCCAACATTTTCTCAGAATATACCTACCCTTTATTTTCAACTCTTAAGGGGATCCCCATACATTTTTTTTATTTTTTTATTAGTTTTTAAAGATACATGTTTTTATAATGTATGGGAGCCCCCTTTGGGAGTGGAGATAGGGTGCTATTATGTTCGGACAAAATGTTGGTAACTAAAAATTAATGGGGGTTGGTCGTAATTTTTACCTCTCTAGGAGGCACGGTAGGGGCGGTAGGAGCTGATTAAATAAAACAAATTTATAAAAAAATAAAAATATGTATGGGGACCACCTTAAGGGTTAAAGATACATTGTAGGTATGTTCGGAAAAAATGTTGGAATTAATAAAATAATGGAGGTCCGTCATACATTTGGCTCCACTAGGGGCACTTTAGGGTAAGTTAGAATGGTAGGAACAATTTTTTTTTAAATGTTTTGTATGGGAGCCCCCTTAGGAATTGGAAATAGGGGTTAGGTATGTTGAAGAAAAATGTTAGGGGCTGAAAATTATTGGGGGTTTGTCTCACATTGCACCCCTCCAGGGGCGTGTCTAGGGCAGTTGTGGCGCTTTTTAAGGATTTTACCACTTAACGCCCAACTTTGACCCCGATGTGGGGCCATATGGCCCCACCCCATCGCCCTAATTTTTTGGCTCATGCTTTCTTTTTCGAACTTATAAAAATTAGAGGGTATCGCGAATGAAAATCGAAAACTGGTTAGCTTTCCCACGCCTAATAGTGCAAATTTAAGAAGCGTTTTTTGTGGTCCAAAGTTAAAAAAAAAAATTTTTCATAGATATCCCACTCGCATCCCACTAAGCGACCCCATAGGTCTTAAAGGAAATAAAATAAGCTTTTTTTTGAATCAAAAAAAAAAAAAAAAAAAAGGCCCAATTTAAGGAAAAAGTCAAAAAAGTTTTTGATTTAAAAAAAATCAAAAATTTTTGTTTTATTTTTTTTATAATTTTTTTTCGAAAGACAGAAGAAATAGCTATCTAAACTCTTTGGGACACATTTTGCTAAAAACAATAGGTAAGAAGTTACATGGATGATAATAAACACCTCTTTGGCCAAAATGTAAAATTTCGACCCCCTCTAACTCACAGAGTCCTTGACCGATGTCGTTGAAAATTTGTGTCTGAAATACTATCCAATAGGACTAACTTTGGTGCAAATTTCATCCCGATCGGAAGACATCGGTTTCAAAAGTTGTGTCAGTTGACACGAAAACCCCCATATATAAAAAACAGTTTTCATTAACAAGACAAACCGACATTTAAAATCCTACTGAAGATGACACTAACTGGGGTGTTTGAAACCGGTATAGGAAATACCAGAAATGTCTATAATTTTTAGAAATTCAATTTTTCTTCTGCATTTTTTCAACTTGAACCCTTATAACAAATATAATTAGAGCCCGTGCTCGATCTGTACTTACAGAAAAAATCAAATAAAATTACTGACAAAATATGTCGCCATTAGGCACGTCTCCGAAACAGAAAATGCAAATTCCTTCATTTGTGTCTGCAATTCCAGATCATGTTGGTAACCCTTGCGAAATAATGTAAGAGACAAAAAAGTTGAAAGAGAGTATGAAGTGAGGTTGAGATTGCTAGAAATAGAATTGTAGTGTTGGAAACTGTCAAAATTTATTCTGTAGAAACTAAAAATATTCACATATATAAAAAACAGTTTTCATTAACAAGACAAACCGACATTTAAAATCCTACTGAAGATGACACTAACTGGGGTGTTTGAAACCGGTATAGGAAATACCAGAAATGTCTATAATTTTTAGAAATTCAATTTTTCTTCTGCATTTTTTCAACTTGAACCCTTATATTAAAAAATTTAATTGACGCAATTAAAAATTTACTTAAAAGTTAAAAAAAAATGAGTAAATAATTTAATAATTTTTTATTTAATTTCATTTTTTTCTCTTAGCTTTTTTGAATTCTTATTTAGTTTACAGTTTTTTGTTTATGAAAATAAAAGTTTGAGATCATCTTTTTGATATTTTTCTCTATTTTTAAGACATAAATATTTTTGGTAAAAGATAAAAAAAAAATAAACAATTTTGTTTTTGTTAAAAAAATGTGAAACTTTTATAAAAAAGTAAATTGATAAATTTTGAAAAAAAATTTTACTTGACACAAATAAAAACTTAATTAAAAAAAATGTAAAATTTTGAGTAAAGTTTTAACTGTGTAAATTAAAAATTTACTCAAAATTTTTAGTATACATTTAATAAATTTTTATTAAAAGTTTAGTCAATACTTTTAAATCGTTTACTGATGCAAAATTGAGTAATTTTTTACTCAATAGTACTACAAATTTACTTAATTTTTTTTATCTATGTATTACTTTTATAATAATGTGTTTTACTTAATTTTAATTTGCACTTTTTTATTTATTGTACCTTATTTTCGTTTATAAGACTGAATTTTTACGAGTTTTATGTTCTTTTTGTTTTTCTTGTTATTTTTTATCATTAATAAATGTCTTAAAAAATTTTTAAGTGCATATTTTTTACATTTTTAGCGCATATTTTTCGATTTTTGGTGCACGTTTTATGCGCATAAAACGCGATTTTAACTGCATAAAAGTCCGAACCCTTTTGATAACTTAACAATTTTCTATAATTTTTTTTTTATTATTTACATATCGATAACTTACCAATTATCTTACGAAAATTTTGAGTTATCGATAGCTACACATTTTTTTTTTTTTTTAAATTTTATATTGTCGAAAACTTATCAATTTTCTATAGAAAATTTCGTGCTATCGATAACTTAAAAATGTTCAAAAGAAAATATTGTGTTTTCAATACATCGGCATCTTTCTTAAGAAAATTTTGCGTTATCGATTCATCGATTGTTGCGTTATCGATGATATATAAGAAAATGTTGTGTTATCGATAACTTAACAAATTTTCTTTAGAAAATTGTGTATAATGGATATATGGATAACTAAACAATTTTCTGTGGACATTTTTTTAATATATCGATAACTTACCTATTATTTTAAGAAAATTTTTTGCCATCGATAACTATAGAATTTTCTTTAGAATATTTTGTGTTATTGATCGATATATCGATAAATTAAGAATTTTTTATAGAACCTTTTGTGTTATCGATTTATGGATAACTTAACAACTTTGAATAGAGAAAATTTTGTGTTGTCGATTTATCGATAACTAAATATTTTTCTGTAGAAAATTTTGCATTATCGATTTATTGACAACTAAACAATTTTCTGTAGAATATTTTGTGCTATCGATAACTTTACTAGAGATAGGCGCGTGAGTGAATTCTGACTCACACTCACTCACGCTCACGCAAAAAATAATCGAATCACTCACTAATCACTCACGCAATTTTATTTTTACTCACGCTCACTCACATTCGCGTGAGTAATAAAAAACTTACTCACTCTCACGCGTGACTCACGCCCGATTCAATCACGCACACGCGTGAGTCACGCAAAATCTACTCACGCAATAAAATTTTCTTACCAAAATGAAAAAAAAAAAAAATCAAAAAAAAAAAACTTTTTTTACAAAAAATTACAAAAAAATTGGGCAAATCAAAAAATCTAAACACTCACTCAGATTTTTTTTTCAACTCACACTCGCTCACAATCACGTGATTGAAATGAAAATCACCCACACTCACGCGTGATTCACGTGAATCACGCAAATCACGTGACCAGCGCCCATCTCTAAACTTAACAATGATTTTTGATATCGGTTAATTGATAACAGGGGGTTCATGTAAATATATGTTGTTTTCTTCGCGAATTGTCGAATTTGATTAAAAATGGCATTGATTTGTTTGTGCATATTTTTGCATATTTTGATGAAAATTCATGTTTTTTCAAATTATTTATTTAAACTACATATTTTCTTGCATATTTTTTAATATTTAAAAAAAAAAGAAAATGTTTGTTATTTTCGGTAGTTTTGTGAATATTGTGATATTTTTTTCACAAAAATGTGCAAATCCGTTTATAAGGGTTGAGTGCAATTTAATAAAAAAGAAAGTAAAAAAACAATTTTTTTTTGTCAAAAAATTTAAGCAAAAATGAATACAATTTTCTTGGAGTTATTTTGGTAAAGGTTTGTAAAAAGGCAGAAAGAAGTATTCTTATTTTTTTATACCCTCCACTATAGTGATAGAGGGAATATATAAGTTTGTCATTCTGTTTGTAACACATCGCAACATTAGTCAAGGACCCCATAAGGTATATATCGTCGAACTATATTCAATAAATGCCTACTCGAAAAAGCTTACTGTTCAGGAGAGCTAAAAAACTAGTTATTTCGCATATTATTGCAAAAATAAACAATGTACCTTCCACAAGATGGTTTAAATATTCTAAACAATTTTTACCTATGCAAAAATTTTCATATTTTGCACTTGTTTGCGTATTTTTCAGAGATGGCATTTATTACTATATCAAAAAACAAATATTTTTTTATAGTTGGCATATTTTGTCGGAAAATAAAAATACATTTTTTTTGGAAAAATTTTTAAATGTTTTTTTTTTTGGTTTTTGTTTACCTTAGTACGGTAATTGCAAAAACTGAACAAAAAATTAAAAATCTTTGCATATTTTTAAAAGTTACTAGCTCCGAAAGCCTTTTAATCTCAGGGTGGTCAACTTTGGCACTCTGTAACTCACGCTGTATTGCAATAGGGTCACTCCAAACCAGCTATTTTGAAAGCTTATATCATTGACTTTATTTGCCCCATTCATAATGTTTCAATCTGATAAATAGTTTGAAAGTTACATAAATATAAGCAATTTTTTTTTTTGCAAACACTATTTACCGATATTTTCAAAATGGCAATATCTCGAGAACCAGTCATTAGATATCAAAATCTTTACAAGATTCGTGTTTAGCATGGCAAATGCAATAAGATATGTGGTATATTTTTTTTTTTTAAAAATTTTTGAAAAATTTTTGGAAATTTACAATGGGAGTTGGCATTTATTTCCACCAAAAAAATATGTACTTTGAGTTAGCAGAGTAACAAAAATGGATGTAAAACGACAACAAATTATTTTTTTGCTCTGAAATTTTTATGGCAGATAGGTATTACATAGGGGAGCTATTTGCCATCGGAAACTCATTTCCGTCAAATTTGAGTTGGCATATTTTGAATATAGGTTCACGATATATATTCATGATGCTTTTTCGATTTTAAGTCGATCTAGCGATGTTCATCCGTCTACCTGTCTCTCCGTCTGTAGAAAACACGCTATCTTTTGAAAGACTTTGTTGGTTATTTACCTGGTCAGGTTGTTATTGTAATTCAGCCAAATCTGTTCAGTAGGGTGGATCGAATTTGGCTTTTTGGCGAATTTCGTTCCGGCTCACCGACAGATGTGTTGGAATAGACCTAAAAACAATGTGGTTAAATTTTCATGCAGATCGGTGGTGATCTTCCGCTGCCGAAATGACGTTGAAAATTCGAGATTTCTTAAAAAATAGTATTTATTTTAAAAAGTTGCCAAAATTATAAAAATCACTTAATCTTCTTTTTTATTTCAGTCAATCTTTTCAGTTCGATCAGATTTTCTTAGAAAAAAATTCCAGCTTAATAGGACATTGTTTACCCCTCTAAAACGGTTGCCGAAAATGACCCATACATTTTGCCCTAAACTCAAAACCACCAAATTTAAAACAATTTTTTTTTTTTTGGATTTTAAGTTGCACAATCTAAAGTTTTTATTGCATTTATTTTAAGTGTATCGTGAACCTATATTCAAAATATGTCAACTCAAATTTGACCGAAATGAGTTACCGATGGCAAATAGCTCCCTATGCAATACTCATCTGTGATAAAAATTTCAGAGCAAAAAAATAATTGGTTATCGTTTTACATCCATTTTTGTTATTCTGCTTTCTCAAAGTACATTTTTTTTGCAGAAAATAAATGCCAACTTCCATTGTAAATTTCCAAAAAATTTTCATAAAAAATTAGACAACACATCTTATTGCATTTGCCATGCTGACCACGAATCTGGTAAAGATTTTGATACCTACACTCAAAATAATTATTCTGTTAAATACTCTGTAAAATGACTGTAATCTTAATTCGACAGATATTTGACAAAGTTATCTGTCAAAATACAGATTTTAAGAAAATACTTTGTATTTTTTTGTGACCGAAAAACAAAATTTTATCTGTTATTTTACTTTTACTTTGTAATCTCTATTTTACAGATAATAAACAGAATTTTTTGTTAAAATACAGATTTTAGAAAAATACTTTGTTTTTTTCCCGTAACCAAAATACTAAAATTCATCTGTAATTTTACTCATTGCTCTGTAATACAGTTTTCAAATAATCTCTTCAAAAAACTTCCAAATATTTCAACCCGTCTTAAAAAAACTTCTTAAATTACAATAAAAGCTGGTTAATTTTAAGAGGATGTCCTGTAAAATTGGGTACTCGTAAAAAACTCGTAATTTTCACAAAAATAAAAAAAGTAAATTTACAATTTGGAAACATTAAAGCGGGCAAATTTACACGATGGCATTTCCCAATTGTCAACACAACTTGTGACTGTTGTGTAAAAGCCATATCAAGTTCATTGAAAAAATATATAAGAAAGTCAAGGTAAAATTCTGGTCGCTTTTTATCCACATTTTACAGATAATTCTGTAAATTTACAGTTTTTTTTATAGAAATTATTTTACAGAGTTTTCTTTGTAAAATAACAAAAAATCTTGCTGGTTGGAAATATATGGTATTTTCTGCTGGCTCAGCAGAGTATCTCTGTAATTTAACAGAGTGATTATTTTGAGTGTAATGGCTAGTTTTCAAGATATTACCATTTTGAAAATATCGGTAAATAGTGTTTGCAAAAAAAAAATTGCTTGTATAGATGTAACTTTTAAACTATTTATCAGATTGCAACATTATGAGTGGGGCAAATAAAGTTAATGATATAAGCTTTCAAAGTAGCTAGTTTAAAGTGACGCTTTTACAATACAGCGTGAGTTACAGAGTGCCAAAGTTGACCACACTGAGATTAAAAGGATTTCGGAGCTAGTAACTTTTAAAAATATGCAAAGATTTTTAATTTTTTTTCAGTTTTTGCAATTATCGTACTAAGGATAACAAAAACCAAAAAAAAAAATTATAAAAATTTTTTCAAAAAAAAATGTTTTTTTATTTTCCGAAAAAAAAATATTTGTTTTTTGATATAGTAATAAATGCCATCTCTCAAAAATACGCAAACAAGTGCAAAATATAAAATTTTTGGCATAGGTAAAAACTATTTAGAATACTTAAACCATCTTATGGAAGGTACATTGTTAATTTTTACAATAATATGAGAAATAACTAGTTTTTTAGCTCTCCTGAAGAGTAAGCTTTTTCGAGTTAGCATTTATTGAATATAGTTCGACGATATATAAGTTCGTTTGACAAAATTTTTTTTTTGAAAAAATACGAGATTCTTAAACAGCGCGTGTAACGGTCAGTTTCCAAGACATTTTGGGAAAATTGCACCTTTTTTTAAACTCAACATTTTTAGTTAAAAACTTTTCATTTTACACTAGATTTATTATAAATTATAAAACTTAATATAGAAATGTTGGATTTTTAGAAATTCTTTAACCCTACACAGCTTTGGGCCCTAAATGATCCATGATGAACAAATGCATCTAGCAATAAACCGCTTTTGGCGGGCGACTAGCCATTGGGAACATATTTTTTCAATTAAAAATGGGGGTGTGAGTAAAAATGGGAGCGTGAGTAGAGATGGGAGCGTGAGTGAATTCGACCAACTCACGCTCACAAAGAAAAAAAATTTCTCACACAAGAAATTTTTGAATTTTGCATACATTTTACGCAGGGTTACATGCGTGTCACATTTTAATCTCACTCAAGCTGAATTTTGACGTGTTTCATTTTTCTGTCACCATAAAAAATCATGCAAACTAACGAAATTTTACTCACGTTTAACAGTGAAATTTTAGAAATTATATTTTTAATTCAAATGAAACAAAAAAAGTTCAAATAGCATTCAAATAGTATTTCCGCTTAAATGCACCTACTCTTAAACCATTTTCCGTACCCACCATTAACCATTTATTTATATCTGACACAAAAAGCAATTCAAATTTAAACAAGAATATTGCTGAATAATTTCAATAGAATATTTACTTACTGCATTCTGGCATTTAAGGGGATAATGCTTTCGGGGTGGGTGCATTTTAACGGGCAATAGTATATAAACTTGCTTAAATAAAATATATGGATCACTTTTTATTTTGCATTAGAAATATAATTTGTACAAATGCACGCGTGGCACAAATTTCACGAATCACTCGTAAACGTCAGTGAAATTTCGTGAGTTTTCAGGATTTTTTTATGGTGACAGAAAAATAAAACACGTCGAAATATAGTTATGTTGAGTTTTCGTGAGCGTTATTACAGCGTGATTGAGTTTAATATGTTTCACTCACGTTATCCTGCGTAAAATGTATGCAAACTTGAAAAATCGTGAGCTTGCATGATTTTTTTATAGTGACAGAAAAATAAAACACGTCAAAATATAGTTATGTTGAGTTTTCGTGAGCGTAATTACAGCGTGATCGAGTTTAAAATTTTTCATTCACGTGAGCGTGAGTTGGTCAAATTCACTCACGCTCTCATCTCTACTCACGCTCCTATCTTTACTTACGCTCCCATTTTTAACTAAAAAAATATGTTCCCATTGGTTAGTCGCCCACCAAAAGCGGTTTACTCTCATTTCCAATTTTTATTTACAACTCATTTTAAATAATTTTAACCTAACCGAGAACTGGTAACAATGACCGTCGTCTCGTTGTAGCGAAATCGACCAAGGGTTTTGTAACGTGAGATATTTGCTTAAATTTATTTTCCCCTTTCAGAATTTTTTTTTGTTTTAATAAGACTTCTTTCTTACACTCAAAATTTTTATTAGTAAAAATTTAAATTTACTAAAGGCTTTAACGTATTATTTGTAAACTGTTATACAGATGTTGCCACCAATTTACAGTGTAATTTCCCAAGCAGAAATTGACGACGGTTATAAAAAAAAAGCGTTCTGAAAGCACTGTAACAAAAAAAGAACGTTCTCAAAACGTTATTTTCGAACGCTTTGCGAACGTTTTCGAAAAGCGTTCTGAAAGCACTGTAACAAAAAAAAAGCATTCTCAAAACGCTTTATTCGAACGCCTTGAGAGCGTTTTCGAAAAGCGTTTTGAAAGCGCTTTATTAACAAAATACATGTTCGTTTCAAAATTAAATGGTTTAAAGCAGTTTTTGCAAACGTTTTTAAATTTTTTTCGTAGTACATACAAGTACAGTATTATTTTAGATTATACTCAATTTTAAACAAATTGTTATAAAAACATTTTGTTAAATCAAATTAAATAATTTTTCCCAACCACCACATTGAAAACGCAAAATTTTGAAAACATAAAACATTTTTTAATTTGTAAATCTATTTTAAGTTTTATCATTTATGCAAAAGAGTTATAGCAATAGTTTCGTTATAAAATTTACAAATAATGCATTTAACTTCTACAATATGCACACTAGTGCCTACGGTCAGTACCGTAGTACCGGGAATACCGGTATTCCCTGTTCTCGGTATTACCGGGAAATGGAACCGGTTTCCCGGTTCTTGAATTATTCCCGGTATTCCCGGTTCCGGTTCTGACGGTATTCCCGGGACTACCGGTATGTATATTTTGTAAAATTTTGTATAATTAAAATTTATTCTTCGATTTTACCAAAAAATAATACAAAACATGTGAAAAACACCATTTCCTATTTTTTATGAATTTAAGGAAAAAAAAAATTACTTGATTTTTAGATAATTTTACAAACACAACTAAATATTTCTCAAATACTGATTAAATGGTGTAATCTTAATATTTTATGGTGTGGTATTTTTTTGTTTTTTTGAGAACCGGTACCAGGATCAGAACCGGGAATACCGGTATTCCCGGGAATATATATAGAACCGGGAAACCGGTATCAGAACCGGGAATACCGGTATTCCCGGGAATACCGAGAACCGGGGGGCACTAATGCACACTGACTTCAATAACATCTTCACGTAAATTTTTAACGTTATAAAGTCCTATTTCTTTTGATGGAATTGGATAGACAAAATAATCGTTTATTTCATTAAAGATGTTGCCTTTTAAATATATATTATCACATGTGTGTTTAGATCGATTTGTACTAAAAATTTGGTTTACTATCATGATATTTCCATTAATAAGTAGAATTGCGTTATCATGATGGGATGCAGTAATTTTGAAACCATGAATATTAATAAAAGAAAACACAACTTTTGTTTCAGTGGATTCCATTACTTTGCCAAGAGAATACTTTTTGTTTTTAAAGAGAGGATATACCAATGGAGCTTTATTTGGAGACCCAGCCAGAAATTGCCAACCGTTCCAAAAAAAAAGTACTGGGAAAGCAACTTTTTTTTGTATACCAAGCTCTTTTTAGTAAAGTACTTGGTTTTACCGAACTAATTACTTTGCTAACACTTTTTTATCAAACTAAAGGCGGTTTATATTATTTATTTGAAATATTTTTTTTTAATAATTTTACTAAATTTTAACATTTAAAAAAACTCTTAATTATGTAATAAAGCAATTGCAATGGTGTCATTATAAAATTTAGTAAGAATACATTTTGATTCTACTATTTTGATACTGATTTCAATGTTATTTTTATCTAATTTATTAACATTGTAGAGTCCTATTTCTCTTGATGGTAGTGGAAATTGAAAAAAATCGCTACATTCAGTGAAAATATTGCCTTTCAAAAATATATCATCACTTTTGTATTTAGACTGCTTTCTACTAAAAATTTCAGTAACGATAATAACGTTTTCATGGTCGAGTAAACATACGTTATCTGGATGAATAGGTTTTATTTTAAAACCTTTAATGTTTACGAAAGAAAATACAACTTTTGATTCCGAGCTTTGTTTTATATTTCCTAGAGAGTATTTGGAATTTCTATCAAGCGGATATAGCAATGGAATATTATTAACTGAGTTATCGGAATGAAAAATATGTAGTTTTCTTTGGATTTGAGCAATAGGGTTAGTTGGGGATTTTATAATAGATTTTAAATAACCAAGACTGTTTTCAAAATCAAATGCCGAAAACTGTGATCTAGGGGCGCCCATATTAGCTACATCGTCTGCAATGTGAATTAAGTTGTGGATGTTCATTGTTTGGGAATTAGAACCGTAAAAACTTGGCATAAGTTCGACAAATGTTCTTAAAATCTGCTTAGCAAACTTATTTTTTAATGTAGCCAATTTCTTTGATGATAAAATTCTGCATGCCGTGTAAAGAATTAAAAAATGCTTGTATTGATCAGATTTTAAAACGTTTTTCAATATGATACCTCCACCGTATAATAAAAAAATCGGAATTGTGTTGCTTTCCAGTTTCCTATATCATATAAATCGAATGACTTCCTCTGAAACTCTGATGTAATATCTTGAGACAAATTTAAAAAGTTTTTTTGTAAAACAGCAACATTTTCTGTAGAAATAAATGAAAATGATTTCTTATAAATCATCTTTTGAAGCACATATTTGCTTATGCCGAGATGCAACATATGCATCTCATCCAGAACAACATTCTTGACTAGGTCAATATTTAAAATTTCAAGTAGTGGGCTATTTTCCTTTGTTAAATGATATTCTGAATTTATTTTTTCTTTAAATGACTGCAAAGTCCTTTCATCGCAGTTAATTTCTTTAAAAACTCGAGTTTTGTTATCTGTTTCTCCTCGTACTGTGCATCTTTCACAGGAAAAAAATCCAGTATGGCTTTTAGTGCACCTAATAAAGGCACGGGCAGGCATATCGCAACAGAATGCTAGAACTTTAAAGTTAAAATGTTTTCCACTTATATTTACACCTTTAAAAATAAAACCAAAATTAATCTTGAATTCATTTTTTTTAGAATCATTATACCTTCATTTATTAACAAATTAGATTCCACAACGACTTCTTCCAAAAACTCTTGTGAGGAATATGGTTTTGAATTTCCGTAATATAAGCCTATTAAAAAAGGTTTACTCATATAATCTGGTGCAAACACTTTTCCCATAATAGACCAAAAACCTTTTTTGAATTTGTTAAAGACATCCATGCCATCCACATGAATTATCAACGATATACCTGCCTCAACATACAGTTTAGGGTTCACAATATCAACAAGATTTGATTTTATTCCAAAATACTGGAATTTCCCAAAAGTGTCATCTGAACTTTTCATAATTTTTGTGCAACCGCTTACAGCTGAAATTCCTAGCAATGTTTTAGAGGATTTTGGTAGTGACGTATATCCTTCTTTTCTCAAAACTATTAAAAGTTCATCGATTGACTTTTGAGTTAGGGCTTTTATATTTTCTAAAACCCAATTCTTTAACCTGAGCTCTAAATGGCCGTTAATAAGGTTGCTAAAATCAGTTTCCGTTGTTTCAGGTATAAAATCCTCTGTACTAAGTAGATTCCTCATCGCTGTCAACTTCACAAAAAATTTCCTCATCCGTTGTTTCAAGATTTTGAGCATCAATAAATTCATCGTGAACGTCGGTTTTGAAGCTAATCATTTAAGTTTATTAAAATAAATTTTTAAAGCTTTCCTCACTGAAGCCACAGTTTTTTCAAAGATAAGTCGCTGGCTATCCGCAGCAAAGGATCGATGCGGAGGTCGAACTGAACGATAAAAATACGATAAAACTACATAACCATTTAAATCAAATTCGATTATATTAACATTTAAAATGTTATTTAAACGAAAATATTTTTTAACTTTAACATATAATTTATTTAAAAGGATTATTAATATATAATTTTTTTAAAATGAAAAAAAAAAATATTTCGTAAGTACGAATTAAATAAAAAATAATTTAATTTAACACATTTTAAATTTTTCAATTAATTATTTAGGTTAAAATGCATGGGAAAGTAAATTTTAAAATATCTCGGATATTACTTTTGAAATTACTGGGAAACGCTCTGGAAAGTACTGGGAAAATCCCAATATTTGTTGTATTCAATGTACTCTTATATTACTTTATTTTAATTCAACAATTACTTTGCCACTACTAAATGGTGTTATCATTTAGCATCTTAGCAAGTACAAAAAACCCAAAAAAAAGGTACTTAGCCAGTATTAATACTACCTTATTAATAACTTTGCCAGATCTGGCCCGTATGTATTTTTCTGCCTGGGGAGTTAACGGTATGAAAAACATGCAATTTTCGTTGAATTTCAGCAATAGGATTGTTCCAAGAGTTAACAATCGCTGGAAAATATCTTTAATTTTTGTATTTAAGCTCTTTATAAGTGCTTTACTTTTGGTTTTTAAAGCGCTTTCATGACTTTTAACAAAACGTTCTGAAAGCACTTTTTTAAAACGCTTTTAAAACGCTTTAAACCTAGCGTAGATCGATGTTATCATTCGGATCATCTGAAAGCGCTTTCAAGATGGTAAATGGAACGCTTGTAGAACCGTTTACAACGCTTTCACAGCGCTTTTGCGACTGTATTTTTCTGACTGGGTTGTTTATCCATAAACATATGTTGGGGTGTGGCTTAATTCTAATATGCAAATTAATATTAGAACAACAATTATATTAGATTTTTTTTCATATGGACTTAGATTTGGATTAGTAAAATATTGGAAAATTACCGAAAATTAAGTAGACATTATGATTTTCATAAAGTCTAGTTAGGCCAAAAATGTTAATTTAGAAATTCTTTCTGTTTACATTTTTTGGAGCCAACACGTCGTCTTTATACATCTTGTCTAGCTGAATTTTTAATAAGGTAAAATTTCTATTATCTAATCTAAAAATCTTAGTCTAATTAAAATCATTTCTACAGACAAACATCCTCTTCCTGTAAGGAAAATTTTAAAACAAAGTCTTGGTTGTCAATAATCAAATTGTTGCTGGATTAAAACATCCCTTAATTATCGCTGTATCAACATTGATTTTCTCAGAACCAGTCTTAAGCTCCTCCTTTGGATAGAAATTTAAGCAGAAAGTTAGGTGCTTTTGGTTCCATTTTTCTTGGACGGCCATTTTTCAGAAGGCAACGAAAAACCTTTTGTTGGGAAAAACACCTGAATTGGATTAAACCCTTGTTTGTTTAAAATTCTGTTCATCTAAGGGTTAAGCCCATGATAATCTATAAATCTACATAAAAAGTCTAAAGGAAAAAGGTAAATTTAAAATTCATCAAAATTAATTTTTTGATATCAAAAGTAACACCAAAATTACTCTGTTATTAGATCTCACTATAAAATTCTGATAGAGAGAAGTTGTGGTTAAACTGTATGGCTGAATCGAAAAGTCAGCACAAAGCATAGATGAAAAAACTGACCTTCCTCAACTACTCTTCAATTGAACATCTTCATTCCTATTTTAAACCGCTATTCGATCAACCACGTATAAAGTGAATTTTGTTAAAATCATAAGTTAATTTTTAAAAGTATTAAATATTTATGTGGAAAAAAATTTGCTAAAATCTATATAAGAAGTGTAAACGGAAATTTGGTATGTGAAGTTTTACAGTGAGAAAATTATATATAATTTGTTGAAAATTTAAAGAATTTGTTAGAAAGTTAAAGAATTGTTAAAAATTTGAATATTAAGAAAAGTGTTGAAAATACTTAAAAATCCCTTTAAAAAATAATTAAAAATACTTAGTGTTAGTTAAATTAATTTTATAAATCACATTTGCTTAAAATTCATAAAATTATAATTGCACATATAAACGTGTTGTGACGGCACAGTGTTACGGTTCGGTAAAAATCGCGAAAATATAAAAGTTATAATATCGGTATCGGATCAAAACAAAATGGTGTAGTGTTAAAGTTAAAAATTGAAATCGTTAAAATATTTAAAAAGATCGGAAAATTTATATATTCATCTCTATCACAGTGAAAAAAAATATCAAAAATGAAAATGTAAAAATTTCTTAAACGTAATATCACAGTTTAGTTAAAAAAGGTTCTTAAAATTAAATGTTGAATTAAAAATTATAGTAAAATTATTGCATGCTAAAATAATGAGTTATACAAATTTTATAAGTCAAAATATTTAATTAGATTCACAAAATTATTTGACTCAATTATAAAAGTATTTGCATGAATATATTTTGACTTAATTTTTGGCAAAATCAAGACACTGTGATCTTACAATAAGAAAAAAAATGCAAATTCCATAATGTGTTATGTTTAAAATGGTTTTATATGAAGAGTAGCAAAAGAAAGCAAAATTAACAACTTTAAGAACAAAAACAACAACAAGTATTTTAAAATTTGGAGAATTACACCAACAACGTACATACATCAACTGTAAATCTTAACAGCAGCTTTGGAGGCCTTCATCGTTTGCATGTAAGTCATTTCTTTTATTATTTTGTTCTTTGGTGTGGATACTATGTTAGTTCAATGCTGTTAATTGTATTGATTCTGTTAAAATAATTCTCTGTTAAACGAAATCTCTGTTACACAAATTTTAAGAGAATATTTAATAATTATATTTGTTTAACAAGAATGTAAACAGAAAATTTTAACAAAAATGAAAAGAATTTATAAACAAAAAAATTATTAAATTGAACTAGCATAATTACCCAAATCCATTAATTTTTGCTTTAAACAAATTAAAATTGCTTTGAAAAATAATTCTGTTAACGTTGTTTTTGTAATCCGTCAGATTACATATGAATATAATTAGAAAAAAAAGAAAATGAGCAAAATGCTATTAAATTATTGAAAAAAATAATAAAAAATTAAATAAGTAATGCAGAGCAATTTTGATTAGTTTTATTATCTTTATTTTTATATAAAACAATTTACATTTTACAACATAAAACACATTAAAAGAATAAGAAAATTCTAAAATTAAAATAAAGAAAGCAAATAAAAGCTTTTCTTAGGCAACCATTAATGCCCCCGCTTTAAATACACGCGAGTGAAAGAGATGCCTATATAAATCGAAAAATCAGTGTTAATTTAATCAGTTTTGTTTTGATCGACGATTTTGTAAAATATTCGATACCCTACACTCCTGCTCGTTGTTTAATAAATTTAGTTACGCGTTTATCATTTTAATTTTGCAATCCGGTCATCGTTATTAACGAATATAATGAAGAGAAATTTTGAATAGATCACAATTATTATATTTTTTTTTATATCGACGTTTATCTGTGCAAAATTAGGGAATATGTTAAATATAAATTATACTGGCTTATCGTTTTTTTGTAAATTTGTTATAAATTTTCACTGAATTTATTTAAATGAAATTATAAAGAAAATAATTTCTGAATTGTTAATAAACATCAGATCAAGGTCTGAAGATGAATTTTATCCGAATTGTTTGAATAATAAACATATTAAATATGTCTGAATAAATCTACTTTGAGTTTTCCTTTGCGGTAATGTTGTAGGATTCATACGCGTTTTTGGGTTCTTTCCCATAATAAAATTTTACTGCCGAAAGAACATTGGTAGGGAGGGTAATTGAGGCAGAAGGAAGCACAAACATCTGCTATCCATAACTTCATAGAGAAATTAATATAATAAGATACCCCATTTAAATTTCAAATTGCAATAGTCCGAGTAGATACCAAACTTTTTAGAATACCGGTCCATTTTTGTTGTTCACCCCCTTTTTATGGCTAAGGGACTCTTTAAATAAAATTTGTAACGGTTTTCAGGTGGAAAAGGTCAAAGAACCCCCCCAACCACTGTTTTGCTAGTCGTAAAATATAGACGAGTCCCACCCGACTTCTTCACACCCGAATCAATGAGCGTGATTTAAGTTTTGTGTTATTTCTGATTTAAAACTCGAACCAAAAATATCTATTAAGGTATTTTTGGCGCCCAACTCTAACTGGGTATAAACACACTGCTTTCCCTCATTTTAAATAAAATTTAAACCGTACGTTACAGTTTTGGTGGGAATCGAACCCACGACCCCCTGTTTCATAGGCTAGCACGCTACCAACTAGCCAACAGGAACCCCCTGTAGCGGTTTACAGGGGGTCCCTAGAAATAAACCCCCAAAAGCGGTTTATTTCTAGGTGCATTTGTTCATCATGGGTCATTTAGGGCCCAAAGCAGTTTAGAGTTAAAGAATTTCTTAAAATCCAACATTTTTATATTAAGTTTTATAATACATAATAATTCTAGTGTAAAATGAAAAGTTTTTAACTAAAAATGTTGAGTTTTATAAAAAAGTGCATTTTTCCCAAAATGTCAAACGAACTTTTTATGTCAAACGAACTTATATATACTTGAAATAAATGCAATAAAAACTTTAGATTGTGCAACTTAAAATCAAAAAAAAAATTTTTTTTAAATTTGGTGGTTTTGAGTTTAGGTCAAAATGTATGGGTCATTTTTGGCAACCGTTTTAGAGGGTTTAACAATGTCCTATTAAGCTGAAATTTTTTTCTAAGAAAATATGATCGAATTGAAGGGATTGACTGAAATAAAAAAGAAGATTAAGGTATTTCTGTAATTTTGGCAATTTTTTTTAAATAAATACTATTTTTTAAGAAATCCCGAATTTTCAAAGTCATTTCGGCAGCGGAAGATAACTCCGATCTACATGAAAATTTAACCACATTGTTTTTAGGTCTATTCCAATACATCTGTCGGTGAGCTGGAACGAAATTCGCCCAAAAGCCAAATTCGATCCACCCTACTGTTCACTGAAATTTATAACAGAAATTTATAACATTTTTAACAGTGTTCAGTGGTTCAAAAGTTATGAGCAAACGAGTAAATTTTGGCAAGAATGCTTTGTGAGCTTTTGTAGTTTTAAAAGCATTAGTTACTTAAAAATTACACTCGAAAAAAATTTTATACTCAAGAAAAGTTAGTATTTTTTTTACAAAAATTAAAAAAATTTTGTATTTTTTTTACGAAAATTACATATGGGTGAAATCAAAAAATGTCAACCAAACCATGAAATCGTGTAATATCTCATATATTGGTTAAAGTATTCGCATATTTTCTTTTGTACAACGTCATATACATTGCTGATATACATAACTAACATCATTCTGGATATTAATAAGCTATTTTAAACAAGTTATTTTAATTTTTGTAGGCCAAATGTAAACTCCGTCGCCAATAACCATTTCAGTTTTTAAACTTTAACCGGTTATATCTTAAAAACCAATAAACCAAGAGCTTAATAATTGACTACATTTTTAAAGAGGAAATGTTGACGTTCTTCAAAATTTTTTTTATATAGTCATAACTATCTCTTTTACCCATGCAAACACGGCTTCAATTGTGTAACGATTTTTGGACACTTTTTTTAGACATTGTGGAACCCGACAATTTTGTTGTTTTTGACGTATTATGTTAAGAAAAATAATATGTTATTGCCCCATTTATTAAACGCGAGGCTATAAAGTATTATTGTGCATCATTGGTTTCAAGTTTTTTCATTGCATATTAATTTCACGGTATGAAAAGCTTAATCATAAATGAAAAATCGAAAAATGCTGTAAACTCCGTCTCCACGTTTACAACAAAACTACTTAGCGTGTATCTGAAATATCGTCATATTTTGACATATCTAGTTGACATCTAATGATTTTTTTTCGGAAACCAATTTCCGACAAATATTTTTTGAAAAAAAGGGCAAAAAGTGACGAAATGTAAACTCCGTCTCTGTAAACTCCGTCAACTTTTTTTTTTTTTTTTTTCAGATAGCAATAAAAATCTTTATGTAGTTGTTAAAACCGATGCAAATATTAACACTAGTCATTCAAAAAATAAAAAAACTCATTTTAACAGATATAATAATAAATTTATTTTACATTTCCTTAGAAAAATCCTGTTAAAAAAAAAAATAATTGAAAAATCTTTAATAACAAAAACAAGAAAAAAATCCTTATTACAAAATTTGTTAATAATTACATAAATAAGTTTTTTAAATTACAATAAAATGTTTTCAAAAAAAATTCAAAAAATTTAATGTATTTTTCTACGGTGAATGTAAACTCCGTCACCAAAAAAATCATAAAATTGTCGATAGAATTTGTTTGAAACAATTTGTAGAAGAGATTTTTTATAGTTTTATTAGTAGTGATGTAACATATCGATTTTAATAAAAAAATTCACCAAAAATTAAAATTTTTTGTTTGTACAATTTTGGCTCAAAAACACTGACATTTTTTGATTTCACCCATATTTTGTATACATACGTTTTCTTGTGTCTTCATATACTTTTATTCTATAGTTGTTATGTAACTCATAACTAAAAATGCATTGCCATTAGAGTTTTTCACGGGAATTCCCCGGAATTCCCGTAAATTTTCAATCCCGAAATCCCGGGAAATAGAGCGGGAATTCCCGGGAATTTTAGTTTCTTTGAAATTGTTGATTTTTCGACTTCTATTGATTATTTAGTATGTGATTTTTTAGAGATTTTATTAAAATTCTTGATAATTGATGACAGAAACGTACGCAGGGACCATGATGGCCCAAAAAGAGAGACTTTCTAACTAAAAAATGTCATGAAATCTGAGACTTACGAAATGAAAAAAGTCTCACAATATCTAAATTTCGATAGGATATAATTACACAGTGATAAAAAAATCTAAATTTAAAATCGGAATAGAATGAAACCAAAAGCAAATTAAAGTTTACATTTTACATAACAAAGCCATCAAGATATTTTTTCAATTCAGCGCTAGATTATTTTTTACACGCGTTTTAAAGCAATTAAAGCTTTTGTGTACTAAACATGTCCTACGTTAGGAGCCCCTGGTCTAAACATAAGCTCGAAATTACGTTAGCTACAACCGATATGAATTTCGCTGCAATCAGTCCCGTACCTATTTACTGAATAGCCAAATTAATAAAAATAATTCACTGTTCACCGTTGCGTATGATTGTTATTTAAAGGCAATTACAAAATTAATCACACGCCTTATACAATTTTTAAGCAATTATTATTATAATTATAATAAAAGTTCACCAACTTCAAATGCGTGCAAAAAAATTTAGCGCTAAACCAAAAAAAAGTGCCGAAGGTTTTATTATGCTTTCATTTGCTTTTTGTTTCATCCCACTCCGATTTTGGTTGTTGGGCTGTGTTGTCAGATCCTGATACTTTTTTTCAGAATTTTTTAACAACAAGATGAATTAGAATAAATGATGAATTTTATTATTAAAACAGATAAAGCGATGTGAAATAATATATTCCCTTAAAAATACTTTTAAACGACTTCGAGTTAAATAATTTTTCTGCTGTGATATAGTTTAATAGAATTTATACTGTGATACTAATTTTTTAATAATTATATTTTTTACATTTGTTTTGTTAAATAAATTTTATGTTTTATGTTGTGTGTATATGAAACTAAATGTGTTAAACACTTTAAATGTAAATAATTGACGAAAAGATTATATATCAAATAATAAAAATATCCCCCTGAAGATGTTGGGAATCTCCAACGAAACGTCGGAAGAAAAAATTATGAAATAATCTTTTTATTTACATATAGTACATGACCTTAATAAGCCCGCTTAGAATTTTCTGAAAACTTACCAATAAAATTAGGAAAAGGTCGATAATAATTAAAATAAAATAAAAAAGACTTCAATATATATGTGCCGTTTTTTTATAAGAACTGGGTAACAAAAATTGTTCTTTTTTTCTCGAAACATATTTTTTTCTGTTTTAAAGGTACTAAATATGATTTTTATGGTGTTAATAAACATTATAAATAGTGTAATCGCATTCATAAGGTTTTCATATATTTTTTTGACAAAAAATTTGGGTTTTTAGTTATTGCGGGAATTCCCGGGATCCCGGGAAATTTAAAAATGAATCCCGCTTTCCCGGGAAATGAAAAAGTCCGGGAAAAGAAAAACTCTAATTGCCATGTGTTTGTTTGTTGTTGTTGTTTATATTAGTATGAGTAAAAAAAAATCTGTATATAAGTATGTATTCGTACACGTGGTTTCTTTTATTTGGTTAAGTTTCATAAAGACTTAAAATTACGCATTAATATATGTTGGCAAATCAAATATGCAATCAAAAATCAAAAAATAAAATATATTTAAAATCAGCTTTTAGTTCTATTTCCATACAAATTGTTTTTGTATTTAAAATTTATGGAAAATTTTAAAAATTAAACTTTTGTTAAAGTAGACTTTGTCCGGGATATGGGCCATTATTTTTAATCTCTTCCGTGGTTAATATTGTGGAGGGTATTCATGGATTTGGCCAAGCCGGATTTAACTTTTCTACTTGTTTTATTTTAATAACATTTTTCTGAAAAAAATACAAGACTTTAAAATTTTGGGATTATTATCAACTAGTGGACTAATCCCTATAATAGGGATTATGACCACTTGTTACGTGGTAATTTCCCCAATAAATCTGGGAATTATGTCCATTTTTTGTTGGGATAATATCCAAATTATTTTTGGTCATACTCCCCACTAGCACTATGGGGACTAAAATGAATTTAATCATAATCCCCATAACGTAAATGGGGGTTACGTCCGTGTGGATTATGTCATGTCACCGGTTTCGATTGTCACCAGAGGTATTGTTTTGTTTCGCAAGAACGAGACTATAGTAAATTTTGCTAGTTCTCGGTTAGGTAAAATTAGCATACGATGTGTTATTAATAGGGATGAGATTTTCATGCACTAAAAATTCGAAAATATGCGCTTAAAATATGCGCTAAAAAATTAAAAATATGCACTAAAAAGCCTTAAAATATGCACTAAAAAATAAAATGTTTACAATAAAAATCTTGGTTTCATAGAAAAAACTTCTTAACCCATTTCGATCCTCTGTTCGATTTTTCGAACAGTAAAGAACACCTTTTTCAAAAAAATATTTATGTATGAAAGAGCTGGAATTTCGGGTAAATGTGATTATAAATGTTAAGTCTCATCTGTCTGCAATTAAAAAAAAATATTTCCGCTTGACCACTGCAATTTATATGTCCATTAAATACAATGCAAATCAGCACAGAAATTGTTTCAAGCAAAAACGAAAATTTAGCATTTTTCGATTTTCGGCTTTTAATTTTTTTGACTAATTTAAAATTTTTCTAGATTTAATTTATTATCAAATTCCAATAATTTGAATTATTTTGAAACTATTTACTTTGAAAATAATGAAATAAATTAAAAAAATAGAAAATAAATCCAAATATTAAAATTGCATAAAAAGTTGGAATGCAGGCTTTTCTGGGGAAACAGCACATTGAAATTTTTTTTTGACAGGATTTTTGAGATCAGAGGGTGCTAATTACCTTAAAAAAGTACCTTTTTCCAAAAAATAAAAATAAAATTGATTCTTGGTCCAAAATGGGTTAAAAAGCCAAAAATAACGCCGGGTTTAAATAGTAACATTTAAAACTTTATATAAGCAAGATTTTTTTAGATATTAAGAAAATCTGTAAAAAAAAAAAAATAAAGAAGAAAAATTTTTTTTTTTTTTATTTCCAAAAAAAATTTAAAATAGTTTTTGAAAAAAATAAATTCCAATTTGTGTTTTTGCTAATTTATGTCAAAATATGCAAAAATATGCACTTAAAAGTTAGAAATAGGCACAAAATATGCATTTAAAATCAAAATATGCAAAAACATGCATTTTCACCAAAATATGCAAAAATATGCAAAAACAAATCGATGCCATTTTAACATAAATTTCTTGATTCGGAAAGATAATTGGTCGATATCGTTTTTAGACAATCGACAAAAAACATGCATTTGCATGGAAATCTCATCCTTACCCAGACAGAAATTACGACTCTTCTAAAAATAAAATACCATAATAACATTGGATATACAAAAATACGACTTTAAAAATTCAATACCTTGAAAACAAAAAATTCAATACCATTACTTATGGATGCTTATGGATAGAAACTCAAAAGTGTCAATGGAAAATAAATTAATGTTATATAACCAGCTTCTTAAACCGGTTTGGCTATATGGTATTGAAATATGGGGTTGTGCAAAGAACACTGTGTTAGCAACAATACAATGTTTCCAAAACAAAGCCTTAAGAAATATCGTTAGAGCTCCATGGTATATCAGGAATGATGATCTGCATCGTGACTTAAATATCAACACAATTAAACAAGAGATTTCAATTAGTGCCCAAAAACATCAAATGCGCCTGGAACAACATACTAATAACGAGATACCAACTTTGTTAATTACTACGGATTTAACCAGAAGGCTAAATCGTTTTAAACCGCATGATCTGCTAAACCGCTTCAGCTAATCAGACAAAATGTAAGGTCTTAGAACCAAAACTTTAGTTCTTAAGTATTATTCAATAAAAAAACTATTAGTTAGTCACTGAGGAGACTAGTCGTAGTATTAGTTAAACATGTAATTTAAAATTTTGTTTAAATAAAGAAAAAAAAAAAAATACCATTACAACATTGGATTTTAAGAGAACCAACGTTACATAAGAGTTTAAAATTATAATCCGAAAAGGTTTACTATGGTAAACTTTTACAAAATTTCTGACTTTATTGTATTTAATTATTTCTTTATATCATTAAACTATATTCAATTTCAGCTACCTGCTTATTTTAAGAAAATGAGTTTTTGATGGCAAAATGTTCCCGCAAATAGGCGTCATCAATGGTATTAATTTCAGAAAAAAAAATATTTTTAGACTGTTTTTTTTTCAAATGAGCTATGTGAAACAATGATTTTTTCCAATAAAAAATTGAGCTATCTACAGTATTTTTTATGATAAAATTACTAAAGTAAACTTTAAAGTTAAGATTTTTTGATATCATTACATTTTAGAAGGCTTATGCATCAATAAAAATAATGGCATTTTTTTTTTTTTTTTGTAAAATTCCAACTTGTTCCCGTGCCTTCCGCGGTTAAAAACCCGGATTTTAACCCCCTTTTTGGTGCGGAGCAAAAACGGCTTTACCTCTTGCAAATTTTATTTCACCATTTGATTCTAGAGCAAAAACTACTGATACTACATTATAAAGCGCGGAAAAAATCAATGATTTAAAAAAAAATGTTTTTAACACCTGTAATGAAAGGGAATTAAAAATAGAACAAAAATCACATTTTTATCACAATCCGTTAAAAAGTTATAGTCTAAATATAGTTTCGGAAAGAAATATAGGTTTAACCCTAATTACCATTACCAAACCCAAATTTGTTTGCATGTTGGAGGGTATAAAAGATTCGACACAGTCGCATTTAACGCTCTTACTTATTTCCGATTTATTTATTTCGATTTATTTTTACTTATTTTCGGTACTGAATCTTGATAAAAATATTTAAATTTTAACTTACAAAAATATCGGCTTTTTATAGGTTGGAAAAAGTCGGCTTTTTAAAAAAGTCGAATTTTTAGAAAAGTCTAATTTTTGTTGCGACTAACCCAGATATTAAAAAAAAATGTATTTTGAAAAATGTCTATTTATTTAAAATTATTTTTATATACTGTAGTTCTAATATAAAACACCCCAAAATAGCGCCAAAAATATGTTTAAATAACGTTATCCAGTGTTGTCTTTGAACACCATCCTAAGGTCATAAACTTATTATTACAATGTAATTTTAATCCAGTAAATTTGATTTTTTGGTGTTGTGACGACGTCGGAAACAAAAGTCAGGCGATTGTTTTTTGGCGTTATCATTTCAATGTTATAGTAACACCATAAATTTTGTAAATAGGATCTCACTTTGGTGTTGGAATGCCCTCCGCCAACTCTATTCTGACGTTATTCCGATTGCATTTTTCTGTCTGGGTAGTTATTAAATTATCTAAAGAAAACTAAAAAAAAATGTATTTCCAAAAGAAAAAATTCTTCAAAGCTCTGTTTTATGAGCAAACCGAACGAAGAAAGAAAAATGAAGATTAAAAAAAAATAAAAACCTTTCAATTTTTCATGAAATTAGCAAATGAACAAAATAAGAAGAAAGAAAAACCAGAAAAAAAACTAATACAAATGGTGGTTTTGGTATACTGGCCACAGTTTCATCAGTCAACAGAAGAAACCACCAGCAACAACAAACTTCACAACTTTTGTATGTTTTATGCATAAACATGAAAAGTTCTTTGCACGAGTTGAAAAAAAAATCCATACCATAATTACAAGTTAAATGCGACCAATACCAATCACCACGCCACACTGCTTCTGCTGTTTAACCATTTTATGGCAGGGGTTCAATTTTGTAAATTCTATAGTTTTGTAAAATTTATGGAGTTTCATGAACATATTTTTAAAAATTGCATTAACCTTAAGGGAAAATATAATAAAAAAAAATATTTAAAAAAAATAGATTTGGGATATTGAGGGTGTAAAAGTAGGGAGCAGTAACCCTGAAAAGTTTTTGCTTTACATAAACATAGCCGCATTAAAAAGTAAGAACAACTTTTCTGAAGAGTTACTGCGGAATTATTATCATTATAATAAGTGCACCCTTTAAAAAAAAAACAAAAGTAATAATTGTATCATCAAACCAGATGAATAATAGAGATTATTTTTCTGTATTATATACCTTCAGTATAAGTCTTTTTCCCGTTCTTACAAAAAAAAAAAAAAAATATATATTTTATTCACCTGATTTGTTTTAAGTAGCATTTGTAAAAATCATTAACTGTGTTTTAATATAACAAATGCGTATGATTAATATTAATTGCGTTTTGTAATTTATGTTTATCATTCGTTATAAGTTAATAAAGGTAACCGGCCACAATTCCCCACGAACATTATCCACATAACGGAATTGGGGATTATGACCGAAATGCGTTCGGTCATAACCTTAATAATGGTGGTGGGGACTGCGACCATTTCATTCTCTCCCAGCAAAAACTTACATTACAAAGTAATTAACTTTAATTAACGAAAATGAGTAACTAGTAGTAACGTCCCAATTTGAGCAAAAACATTTAACATCAACAAGTAATTTTTCGATGGTCTCAGATTTTTATCAAATTTTTTGAGCGTGTATGGTAGTAGACAAATGTATTAAAACATTTTTTTTTTGTTATAGGGACTCAAAAGGTCATAACTTTTGTTGTGTAAGAGATATTGAAAAGCTTATTTCAGCATAAGATATGTAAAACTATGGGGTTTAATAAATTAATTTAAAAAAAAAAAATTATATACATTTTTTTTAACAAAAATTTTGGAAAAAAATTAAAAATTGTTAAAAAAAAGTATTTTTAAGATTTTTCAAAATTATATTTTGAGGATGTTTATTCTGGCTAGAGGTCATTATTTTCTTTTCTAATTAAAACCATGATATTCTCATAGCATAATTTTCAAGAAAATTATTTTTTGTTTTAAATTTATTTATGTTGGTCATTTTTGCAAGACTTAATCGACACGTGTTTCGGAATTTGTTAAATTCCATTGTCAAGATTATTTAGCAAAAAATAGAAACGATTTACTATAAGTAGCAAACGAGTCTAACGACAAATCGTTTGTGCACAAACTAAAGTATTAATACATATTCTACTCTACCCACAATTGTGGGTAGAGTAGAAATTGTACTATTTTAGTAAGGCAACGATTGTCAATAACCAACAAAAATATTTAAAACATTTTAAAACAACTACAAAAAACATACTGTTGTAGTCCAATGGACTATCATATGTAAAAATGTTTTAAATATTTTTGTTGGTTATTGACAATCGTTGCCTTACTAGTATAGTACAATTTCTTACCGTGGTGAAGTTGGCCCACCATGTTAGCCCACCTTTTTAAAATCAATCACAATGCACACAAATGTATTGAAATTTAAATCTTATCTAAAATAAGTCTTTTTTTTTTATAAATTTTAACTATATTTTTTTTTAAAGACCCTGACTAGGGGAAATATAGTCAAAATGGGGAAAATTAGTACTCGGCCATACAAAAAAATTTTAAAAATTTTTTAAACAATTTTTATACTTATATTTATATATATGTAATATGGCAAAAACTAAAACTAAAAAAAAAAATCAAGGCCCTGGTCAGGGGACAACATGGTCAAAATGGTGCCCCACCATATTAGAAAAAAAAAAAAAAAAAATTATAAAAAAGTTTTGAAGAATTTTCACACTCCTATTTTTATATATGTGATATAAAATGGCAAAACCTAAAATTCAAATAAATTTCAAGACCCTGGTCAGGGGACAACATGGTCAAAATGGGAGAAAATGATGCCCCGCCATATACAAGATTTTTAAAAAAATTATAAAAAAGTTTTGAAGAACTTTCACACTCCTATTTTTATATATGTGATGTAAAATAGCAAAATCTAAAATTCCAATAAATCGCAAGACCCTGGTCAGGGGACAACATGGACAAAATGGGGAAAAACTATGCCCCGCCATATAAGAAAAAAAAAATAAAAAAATTATAAAAAAGTTTTGAAGAATTTTCACACTCCTATTTTTATATACGTGATGTAAAATGGCAAAATCTAAAATTTCAATAAATTTCAAGACCCTGGTCAGGGGACAACATGGCCAAAATGGGGAAAAACTATGCCCCGCCATATAAGAAAAAGGATAAAAAAATTATAAAAAAGTTTTGAAGAATTTTCACACTCCTATTTTTATATATTTGATGTAAAATGGCAAAACCTTAAATTCCAATAAATTTCAAGACCCTTGTCACGGGACAACATTGCTCCATGCGTACCAAGAATTTTCCGAATTTTTCTTTTGTTATAACTCGAAAACTAAAGCTGTCCGAAAAAAGTTATTATTAGTTCAGGAATCCTCGCATCAAATATAGTGAAGTTCGTGTTGAAAACTGAGACTCTGAAATTAGTATGCTTATAGCCAAGCATAGTTGGTAAAAATCGAACTTTTCGACTTTTAACAGCGATTTGCTATCGAACGCGAGCTGATGGGAAAAATTGGATAACAGATTCGGAATCAGCGCACTAAGATCCATATAAAACAGTCGTCAAAGATCAGGCAAATTAAAAAAGTTCAACTTTTGTCACCCTGTGTTATTGGTGTTTTATACTTACTTTTTACCGAAAAAAATTTAAAAATAAATACGTGAATTACTTATATTGAAATATTTATTTTTTATTTTTTTGCATATGGATATTTTATAAACTTTGGTACTTCAAATATTTTAAACATAAATATATGCTTATTGTTACAATAAGTAACGAAAGAAATAAGAAGGTCCAGCTTTTTATGTGACATATATTATTTTAAACATTTATATTTTAAATTAAGCTATATTATGCGACATAATAAACAATTGTATTTAGAATAATTGAATTTAATACTTAGTTTTTTATGATATAAATTGACACATCTTTGATGCATTCTTCTTTCGCATACATACTTCACATTTGACTACAGCGTCAGTTTTTTTTAAATCTCTTGAGCAATAAATACAATTGCCAAATAAACTTTCAGAATTCTCTAGAATTTTTTTAAACAAATCCGATCGGTACCTCATAGGATTACAACGTTTGTTCTCAATGTTACCTTTTTTTAAATTTTCAACATTATTCAAAATGAAATAGCAACATGACCAACTATCCTTCTGAAGGTTTTTGCACAAAATGGGTTTTAAGCTCCAGTGATCAGCACTCTTAAGTAAATCAAATGACATTAGTTCTGCAAATTCATTGTATTTTTTAATAAATTTTGTCCTGGATTTTTCAAAAAAGTCTTCTCCTTTCAAAATCTTTTGTGGATCATAAAATTCTAATGTTGATGCTTTTGTTTGAATTAGTGCCCCCCATTTCCCGGTTCTCGGTATTCCCGGGAACACCTGTATTTCCCGTTCTAGTACCGGTTTCCCGGTTCTAGATATATTCCCGGGAATACCGGTATTCCCGGTTCTGATCCTGGTACGGGTTCTCAAAAAACAAAAAAATACTATGCCATAAAATATTTGAATTACACTATTTAATCAGCATTTCAGAAGTATTTAGTTGTGTTTGTAAAATTATTTAAAAATCATGTAACTGTTTTTTTCTTAAATTCAAAAAATAAAATGGAAATGGTGTTTTTCTTATGTTTTATATTTTTTTTTGGTAAAAGCAAAGAAAAAATTTTAATTGTATAAATTTTTACGTACCGGTAGTCCCGGGAATACCGTCAGAACCGGAACCGGGAATACCGGTATTCCCGGGAATACCGGGAATGAATCAAGAACCGGGAAACCGGTACCATTTCCCGGGAATACCGAGAACCGGGAATACCGGTATTCCCGGTACTACGGTACTGACCGTAGGCACTAGTTTGTATCAAGGCCAAACACCAGTGATTGGAATTTACATTTACAGGCCACGGTGCCCTGGATAGGATTTAAATAAAGTTTTGGTGTTACTCCGATTTTTAAGTGGATTATGTTTTTAGACGATAAAAGAAAAAAAAATGAGCCAAAAAAGAAAAAAAAGTACTAGGCGCTTTTTTTTGGCGGGCAAAAAGAAGAATTTCTAAAAAACAAAAAATAATTTATTCTTTTAAATGCGTTAAAATTTTTGTATACAGATGTAAATACAGATGTAAAATCCACGGTGCCCTGGAGAGGATTTAAATAAAATTTTGGTGTTACTCCAATTTTTAGGCGGATTATGTTTTTAGACTATAAAAGAAGGAAAATGAGCCAAAAAATAAAAAAAGTACTAGGCGTTTTTTTTTTGCGGGCAAAAAAAAGAATTACAAAAAGAGAAAAAATAATTTATTCTTTTAAATGCATTAAAATTTTTGTATACAGATGTAAATTCATCACATATTCATTTATCAGTGGGATTTAAATATATATGTGACATATTTTTTCAGATATGAGCCTATTTAGTGATACTAAATGAAATTTCTTCTTTAATTTAATGAAAATTTTAACTCTTGGAGTTATTTCACATTTAAGACTGATCCTGTTTCTAGATTTTGAAGGAGTGAAGTTACACCAACAATACAAACAAAATTTTCAAAGCATTTTTGGCGAAATAAAAAAAAATTAAAAAAGGATATTTAGCGCATCCATAAGATTGAAAATAAACAAATAGTTCCAACCACTTTCTTCATCTCTTTTCAAACTAATTATATTGTTTTACTCTTCCTTAGGCACTGCAAACACATTTTTCAATGGTTTCTACTATCGTTTTCTGATTTTTTTTAGTTTTTAAAAAACATTTTTACCAAAAAACAATAAATTATTTTAAAATGATATGAATCACTAATGTCTATATTGAGGGAACTTCGAGTTTTGCTGTCCGTCTGAGTAGTACACTGAAAACTTTTAAGAATATACATTTTTAAATAATTTACAAGGACATATTTCTTTTAGTTTCAATTAATAGTGAAATTATTCTTTTAAGTCTCATATCTGGAAAAATATGTTACATTTATATTTAAATATCACTGATAAGTAAATATGTTTTGAATTTACAACTGTATAAATAAATTTTAACGCATTTAAAAGAATAAATTATTTTTTGTTTTTTAGAAATTCTTCTTTTTGCCCGCCAAAAAAAAGCGCCTAGTACTTTTTTTTCTTTTTTGGCTCATTTTTTTTTTCTTTTATCGTCTAAAAACATAATCCACTTAAAAATCGGAGTAACACCAAAACTTTATTTAAATCCTAACCAGGGCACCGTGATTGATGTAACTCAATCTAGCAATATTAAATTTTTGAAGCACAAACATAATTTTTTATAAAGTTTGGTAAAAAATTAGAAATATTAAGAAAAGTGATTTGGTGTTCCGCCTGGCAGGGACAGGCAATTCGACTAGTGCTATATATTGTGCGTAATATTAAAATTTTTGTGTGTAAACTAAAATTTTAAACACTTGGTGCTCAATTTTAGGCGTTGTGTGTTATTTACCCACTTGATAGTAGTATTTTTACAAGGAGTTTTTAGAGTGTAACAATACGAATAGTGGACAAAAAACAGCTATGTTATATGGACAATCATGATGAAAATCGCGAGAAACTGTTTTTTTTGTATATGCCAGCATCACTTTACGAGATGATTTAAGACTCCATCTTTTATATAATGTGGGATTCTTAAACAATTAACTGACCAAAAATTTGGCCAAAAAAGTTTTCATTTTCAAAAGTTATCTTAACAAAAACTATTATTTCAGTGTTAACCTTACAATAATTATAGTTTTTGTTAAGATAACTTTTGCAAATGAAAACTTTTTTGGCCAAATTTTTTGTCAGTTAATTGTTTAAGAATCCCATATTATATACTAAAAGATGGAGTTTTAAATCATCTCGTAAAGTGATGCTGGCATATACAAAAAAACGGTTTTCCGCGATTTTCATCATGATGGTTATCAAAGACCAATTTGGCTGTTAATTTCGCAAAAACCCTAAAAAATGAAGAAATTCACGAATTTAAGGGCTTAAAATAACAAGCTTTGAACCAAATTTGCATAAGAAATATTGCTTCAAGTCATAGATGGGAATTTTTCATTACCATTGAAATTTAATTACCATTGGTTGATATCAATGGTAATGAAAAAATTTTCATTACCATTTAATGGTAATTAAATTTTTTTAATTGAAAAAATAATTACTAATGGTAATGAAATGCACCAATTGTTGAAAAACACCAATTATAATTGGTTTCAAAACCATTGGTTTGCACATTTTTGTTTTTTTGAAAATTAAAAATTTAAACATCAAAGTATGTTTTTACAAAAAAAAAATATGAAAATGTTAAAGACAAAAAACAAAACTCAAATAAAAATTTCAAATATTGTGTTATAGAAAGGCAATCAACTTGTGTTTGGTTTATAAAATGTGAAAAACTAAAACACCATATAACGAAAACAACAGATATTTACAAATATTAACGATTTTGACTTTTACTAATGGTAATTATTTTTTTTAAGTGATGCCATACCAATGGTAATTATTTTTTTTTTAATTTTCATTACTAATTAAATTGATAAGTAATTTAATTGGTACAAATGATACAACCAAAGGTAATGAAAAAAATTTCATTACCATTGACATCAATTAAATGGTAATTAAACCATCAATTAATTGGTCCCTCTAATTAATTAGTCCCATCTATGCTACAAGTCATATCTTTGTATTCCATGCCATAAAATTTATAAATCATTAACTTTGCAAATTTTTTTGTTAAAAAACTGGGTCGAAATCAGCAAATCTTTAACGACATTTTGCAAGAAAACTGTACCATATATCGAAAAACGGAGTACGCCATTCGAATAAGCATGTCCGAAATATATAGAAATGATGTTCGTAACTATTGTTTATTTTTTAGTGTTCCGCAGTGATATCAAAAAAATTGAGAAAATGAAAAAAAAAGTCATATTTTCCCCTTGTAATCCGTTTTTCAAACTTCAGGACCGATGCGGCACACCTTACCCACATCCGATTACCCTATAATTTTGCAAAACATATTTTTACACCCAAATGCATATTTCTAGGGGGAGTTACGGCCAATATTTAACAACTTCAATTTTTTGGAGCACCCTAGTATACCCCCATACTGTCAACCATCCAACCATGGTGGAACCAAGATCATCATGAAGAAAATCGCGAAAAACCGTTTTTTTTGTATATGGCAGCATCACTTTAGGAGAAGATTTGAGGCTTCATCTTTTAGTATATAATGTGGGAACCTTAAACAATGAACTGACCCAAAATTTGTCCAAAAAAGTTTTCATTTGCAAAAGTTATCTTAACAAAAACTATAATTATTGTATCGCAAACACTGAAATAACAGTTTGTGTTAAGATAACTTTTGCAAATGAAAACTTTTTTGGACAAATTTTGGGTCAGTTCATTGTTTAAAGTTCCCACATTATATACTAAAAGATGAAGCCTCAAATCATCTCCTAAAGTGATGCTGCCATATACAAAAAAATGGTTTTTTGCGATTTTCTTCATGATGGTCCATATAACATAGATGTTTTTTGTACACTATTCGTAGTGTCATGGACGCCTTTATGATCCACAAAATGCAAGTTTTTTATCAGAGACCAATTTAGCGGTTAATTTCGCGAAAACTTAAAAAAATGAAGAAATCCGCGAATTAAAGGGGTTAAGATGAAAAGCTTTAAACCAAATTTATATTAGAAATATTGCTACAAGTTATATCTTTGTTTTCCATGCCATAAAATTTAAAAATCAATAGCTTTGGAATTTTTTTTGTTAAAAAAGCAGCTGAAAATCAGCCAATCTTTAATGACACTTTACAAGAAAACTGTACCATACATCGAAAAACGGAGTACGCCATTCGATTCAGCATGTCCGAAATATATTGAAATGATGGTCGTACCTCTTGTTTTCTAAAATAGTGGTTAGTTTTGTCACGCAGTGCTATTATGCATTTTTAGGTTCTGTGTAAATCAATCTTACGTTCCAACTTCCTGGCGTAAGGTTAAGGTAGCGTTCATACCGAAAGCGGGTAAAATTCAGCATTGTACTGCGAAAGACTTTAGGCTAATAAGTATTTCTTCTTTCATGTTAAAGACGTTGGAGAGAATTCTGGATGAACATATTAGAAGGAATATATGCCCTTTAAGCATTTCTGGTAGTCAACATGCGTACATTAAAGGTAAATCAGTGGATTCTGCACTTTATGTTGCTGTTCAGCACATTGAGAGGTCACTTTCCTTTAAGGACTATACACTAGGAGTTTTCTTAGACATTGAAGGTGCCTTCAGCAATGTTAAATCGGATGCTATTCTCTCAGCGTTGATTAGAACTGGAATTGAATCATCAATTGTAAAGTGGCTAATGACGATGCTAACTCATAGGAAAATTACATCAGAATTGGGTAATACTGTAACTCATGCCATAGCAACGAGGGGCATTCCACAAGGTGGCGTGATATCTCCTTTATTATGGCTTCTTGTTGTTGATGAAATTCTACGGAAATTGGACAGAAACGGCTTAACCGTGGTGGCTTACGCAGATGATTTATTAATTATGTCTTCAGGAAAATGTCTGAGCACAATCTCCGATAGAATTGAAAGCTCTTTGAATATGCTTTCAGTATGGGCTGAGAAATGCGATCTGAAGATAAATACGGTTAAGACAGAAATGGTTTTATTTACAGGGAAAATATTGATACCTAGTTTTGACCTCCCGTAACTGAACGGCGTAAGCTTGAAGCTCTCGGTTTCAGCTAAATTCTTGGGGGTAATACTAGACAGAAAACTACACTCTAAAAAGTCCTTGTAAAAATACTACAATCAAGTGGGTAAATTTTTATGTAAAAAAACACACAACGCCTAAAATTGAGCACCAAGTGTTTAAAATTTTAGTTTACACATAAAAATTTGAATATTACGCACATTATATAGTATTTTGTGAGTTTATAAATATATTTTTAAAATTATAAACACAAAAATTTTAAAATTACACATTTAATGTTTATTGTAAACATTAAGTGTTTAATTTTCGATATTAAACATTAAATGCGTAATGTTCAACAATTTTAAAATACAAATTGTCAAAATAAAATAAATAGGAAAATTTAACCAGAAAATTTTCTTATGCTCGCAATTTAACTAAAATAACGCGAAAAAACCATTAAATAAAAGCAAATAAATAAAACAAAAAAGTGAAAATATTAACAAACGCGTTGCAACGTTTCAATGCAACGTAAAATTTCGAAGAGGCTGACAAAGACATAAAAACCACCCCGATTTTTTTAAATTCGTAATATTTATGAAAAATATACATTGCATTTTTTCTTAAATATTTGCAATTATAAATCAGAAAGGTAAGTACCACAAATGTCTTGGATTTTTTGAATTATTCTTTACAAAAATGTGTGGATATCAGAATCTGAGAATATTTTTTGTAAAGAAAAAGTGTCTCAGATTATGAGAATTTATCTACAGAAAAAAATTTTTCAAATCCTTAGCAGATTCTGGGAAGATTTCAATAAAAAAATTTTGATTTCAACAGATTTTTTTTTGCAAAAAAATGGAAATGGAAGTTTCTGAGAATTTTTCTATAAAAAAAATATTTTTGATTTTGAAAACTTTTCTATAGAAAAAATATTTCAGATTTTGAGAATTATTCTATATAAGAAATATCTCAGATTTTAAGAATTTTTCTATAGCATAAATATATATTCTCATATTTTGTCTATAGAAAAAATATCTCAGATTCTTATATTTTGTCTATAAAAAATATATTAGATTCTGAAAATTTTTCTATAAAATAATTCATTAGATTCTGAGAATTTTTCTATAGAAAAAATTCATTATATTCTGAGAATTTTTTTATAGAAAAAATATCTCAGACTCTGAGAATTTTTCTATAGAAAAAATTTCTTATGTCCTGAGAATTTTTCTATAGAAAAAATATTTTAGATTCTGAGAATTATTCTATAAAAGAAATATTCAAATTCTAAAACTTTCTGTACAAAAAAAAAATCTCAGACTCTGAGAAATTTTCTATAGAAAAAAATATCAGATTCTGAGTAATTTTCTGTAGAAAAAATATATCACTCTGAGAAATTTTCTATAGAAAAAATGTATCAGATTCTAAGAAGTTTTCTATAGAAAAAACAAATCAGATTCTGAGAATTTTTCTATGGAATAAATTCTCAGATTCTTAGAATTTTTCTATCAAAAAAATTACTCAGATTTAGGAATTTTAATATAGAAAAAAAAAATATCTTCGATTCTAAAAATTTTTCTATTACAAAATATCTTATATTCTGAGAGTTTTTCTGTAGAAAAACTATTTCAGATTCCGAAATTTTTTTAATTTTCCCAGATTTGGAGAAAGTTATCAGATTTTGAGAATTTTTCTCAGATTCTAAGAATTTTTCTATAAAAAAAAATATCTCAGACTTTAGGAATTTTTCTAAAGAAAAAATATTTTAAATTCTGAAAATTTTTCATAGAAAAAATTCTTTAGATTCTGAGAAATTTTCTATAGAAAAAATTTTCTATAGAAAAAATATTTTAGATACCTAGAATTTTTCTATAGAAAAAGTATTTCAGATTCTGAGAATTTTTCTATAGAAAAAATATCTCAGATTCTAAGAAGTTTTCTATAAAAAAATATCACAGATTTAACGAATTTTTCGAAATTTTTTTTTTTTAGATTCTACTAATTTTTCTATAGAAAAAATTCTTTAGATTCTGAAAAAATATCTCAGATACAAAGAGTTTTTCTATAGAAAAAATATTTCAGATTCTGAGAATGTCTCAGATACTGACATATCTTGTAAAGAAATATTATCTTGAATTCTGACAATTTTTCTATAGAAAAAACTTCTCAGATTCTGAAAAAATTCCCTTGTATGATTTAAATATCAGAAATATCTCGTAAATAATGTGAAATTTTTTTATACTTGCAGTTTGAGACAACAACTTATGATTAGAAAGTAAAGTTCCAACGAATTCTCCACTCATTGCTATTGCTCGTTAGTATTTAATTTCTTAAATAATTGCAATTTACTGATTAAATCCATTAAATTATTCTTTTTATATATTTTTAGAAACAGAAGACTCACAAGTAATATTTATGTTCGTACATCTCTAGAGAAGAAATTACTAATGTTCGAAAAGGTGGTTCCTGTTTATTTTCATTTCCTATTTTATATCCTGCTGAAATCTGTCAGACGATGGATTTTTTTTTTTATTCTATCTCCAAAAAATATGAGGGGCAAACAAATGTTAATAACGTTCAAAAAATCCATTCTTTAATTTAACAAATTTTATCTTTTATGTGGATATTTTAACGTGTTATTTTTCATTTGTTATTAATATTTAGTTTAAGTTACGATTAATTTTATAACCCCCAAAAAAAAAATTGCATTTAAATTATAATTTAAATAAAAACTATAAAAATAATAATAAAAATGCATTTTTGGTTTTATTTCTTTATAGGAATAAATTTTTTAGCAGGTTGTTAAAAATTAGGCACCTTTTATGTAAAAGAAAACATTTAAGTCGCAATTTTAAACATTTTAAATCTATTTTTGAGCACAAGTAAGCTAAAATTACACATTTTGTGTGTATTGCCAGAGAATTTTGAAAGCAGTTCATTTGTAGGCTTACACACAAAATGTTTATTAGTTGTACACACTTTGTGTGCAAATGTTGAAATTTAAACACATTGAGTATTTTTACCCACTTTATTGTAGGAGAACAGTTACCTACAATAAAGTGGGTAAATTTCAACAAAAATTTATAAGAGTGTAACTTGGACGTTAAATTTAAAGGAACGAATTAAGAAGGCTTACGCTGCGCTATACTCTTGTCAAAGATTAGTCGGGAAGAAATGGGTTTTGAAACCTAAGCTCTTCCATTCGTTATTTACTGCGGTCGTCCGACCAGTGCTAACTTATGGTGGTCATGTATGGTGGCCGGTCATTGAATATAGGACTCATGCTGACTCAATCAAACGAGTGAATAGAATTGCGTTGTTAAGTATTACAGGCGCAATGAAGACAACATCAACCGAAGCTTTAGAAGTGCTTCTGGATATGACACCGCTTGATCTTTTCATTAAGGAAAATGCAAAAATTGCCCTAAATAGACTAATTCAAACGGGATCTTTGAAAAACAGACAGGTTCCACACACGAAGATTATCGGTCGTTTTGAACGGAGTACAAGAACGGATTATGATATCCCAAATAACGTTACTGATGGTAGACTGAAAATTGTGATTCCTTCACTAGATGATTGGCTTAATAGTAGAGTAAAACTTCAACAAATTAACGTGTTTACGGATGGTTCCAAAATGTCGACAGGCACCGGTAGTGGCTTTCACTGCATGGAGCTAAACCTAAATGAGTCCTACCGTCTGGACAACGATTGCAGTATCTTTCAAGCCGAAGTATATGCGATAGCCAAGGCAGCTGAGCATATTTCAATGTTACCAATATACAGATGCGATATTGGTTTCTTCATTGATAGTCAAGCTGCTTTAATGGCTTTGAAAAGTGATGATATCAGATCTAAGGTAGTCAGCCGCTGCCACAGAGAGCTTAA
>CAWUER010000084.1:0-25959 GCA_963921195.1 Pegoplata infirma
TTTATTCTCAGAAAATTTTAATAATTACATAGTAGGATGGAGCAACTTAAGATTTTTTTCGAATTTCGAAAACGTCACTACCCCGATGCGTCTAGGACCTCAAAAAGTATATATGGGGCATTCCATGCCAAATCGGACACTTTGAAATTTTTTTTTTTAGATTTTCCCAATTTGTTTAGAGTTTTTATTACTCTTCGAAAACTCCTTCGTGGTAAATTTTCAGATTTTTTTGATGACCCGTTAAAAAGATATCGAATTTTTAAAAATTGGTAGTTTGTTCCTTTACTCAAACTTCTTTTCCTCATAACTTCTTCAATAATAGTCCGAATTTCAATTTTTTTTCAAAATTTTTGTTTTTACGTACTTTAAAAAAAAAATCCCAAAATATTCTTAAAAGCGCTCTAGTATGCGATTTTTAAGTTTTAAAATTTAAATCTCATTTTTGAAAATGTTTTTAATCTTCGGTTTTTTTGAAATTTTTTTGTGTAAAACTTCTATCGATTCTACAAATTTTTTGCCCAGGAGGATCGTGGGATAACGATTATAATCGTTAATTATTACTGTTTTTTAAAATTTTTTGAAAAAATTTTATTGTAATATCCTGGCCCGGATGCGATTTATTTCGAAATACGGAGAACATTTGAACGACAGGAAGATTTGAAATGGGAAAGCAGCCAGGACTGTATCCAAACGAAGGCCTTGTGGACTCGCGGTGGAAAAAGTATCCAGAAAACACTACTTTATATGGAAAAATCAGACCTCAGGAAGTATGTAGGTTTAATTACAGGCCATACTGGCTTGAAAGCTTATTTGAAAAAGTTAAAATTGATAAGAGATGACTTGTGCAGATGGTGTGGGGACGAAGAGATAGTGGAAGATTCATTCCATTATCTTTGTCAGTGCCCTGCACTATCTCAAACTCGATTTAATTGTTTTGGCTTTTATTTCTTTCAGGAACTGGAGGAATTGAGAGATGTCAACCCATGGAAAATGCTTAAATATATTATGCTAATTAAACTCGATGAGACATATGTGGAGACATAAATCATCATTTGACAGGAAGGCAGTAGTGAATTATGATTAATATGTAAAGCAGCCAACAACAAAAACCAACCCCCCCCCCCTTTTCGAGGTATCACTTTGGATCAGGAACTGGTCTTGTGGACATTACGTCAACCTCTTAACCTAACCTAACCTATTGTAATATTCCAATCTTAAAATCATTTTTACTGTTCCAATGGTGCTTCAAAGAGGGATCATTTATAAGGCCGACCCCCATTATTTTTTACGTCTTAACATTTCTTTGGAACAAACTAATACCCTATCTCCAATTTCTAAGGGGCTCCCACACAAAACGACATTTTTTAAAATTTGCTCCAACCGCTCTAACTGCCCTAATAGTGCCCTTAGAGCAACAAAATGTATGACCGGCCCACAATATTATTTTAGTCCAAACATTTTCTCTGAATACACCTACCCTCTATCTCTAATTGTTAAGGTGGTCCCCATACAATTTTTTTTATTTTTTGTAAATTTGTTTTATTTAATCAGCTTCTACCGGTCCAATGGTGCGTCCGAGAGGGGTCATAGTGAGACCGACACCCATTTATTTTTACCCTCTAACATTTTTGTAAAACATACCACAGCCCTATCACCACTCCCTAAGTAGGCTCCCATACAAAAATACATTTTTATAAAATTTGCTCCAACTGTTATTTGTATGGGAGCCTACTTAGGGAGTGGAGATAGGGCGTAGGTATGTTTTAAAAAAATGTTGTAGGTAAAAATAAATGGGGGTCGGTCTCACTAATGACCCCTCTCGGACGCACCATTGGACCGGTAGAAGCTGATTAAATAAAACAAATTTAAAAAAAAATAAAAAACTGTATGGGGACCGCCCTAAAAATTAGAGATAAAGGGTAGGTGTGTTCAGAAAAAATGTTTGGACTAAAAAATATTGTGGGTCGGTCATACATGTTGTTGCTCTAAGGGCACTATTAGGGCAGTTAGAGCGGCTGGAGCAAATTTTAAAAAATGCCGTTTTGTGTGGGAGCCCCCTTACAAATTGTAGATAGGGTATTAGTTTGTTCCAAAGAAATGTTAATACGTAAAAATTAATGGGGGTCGGTCTTATACATGACCCCTCTATGACGCACTATTGGAGCAGTAGAAATGATTTGAGGGGGTTAGAGCACAAGGGGTTCAAGTGCCTTATATTTAATAATGAGAAAAAAGAGGTTAAAGTTAAATTGCAATAAAAAATGTTAGATGCTTTCTAGAATATTATTTTTTAGTTAATAGAGATCCTGAGATATATTTTAATCTAACAAGTTAAAAAAATACCATCTTTTGCGAATACAAGCACCCAAAAATTGCCCTTAAAGTAAGTAAGTCGCACTTATACCCCTTGTACTCTAACTTTTTTTATAAATTTCTAAATTTATGAAAATAATGTTGGTTATACGTAAAAGAAAAACAACATTTTGCTACGAAAATCTTTAATGGTTCTTTGTTTCATTTTTAAGTCGTCATAATCAGATTCCATGACATCATCGGGCTCATCTTCATCTTCATTAGGGCGTCCCCTCAAATCTAAACTTTCAAATTTCGTGCTGTAATACCTGCAGAACGATGGCCACAGAGTAGCTAATTGTGGGAAAATTTATGAAAAATTTTAGCAAGATCATCTTTAGTTTAGTCGGCAACCAGCGGCCACAGTTTAAAAAACTGACGTTTTTGGACCAAAATTCATATCCGAATTATTTAACCAAATCTGGCTCAAAAATAAGGAACTTTTGGGTACGTTATTAGAAAAATATTTAGAAAATTCCAAAATAGCGATTTTGGTCCACAGATGCTGATTTTCAAACATAAAAAATATTTTTTAACCAAATTTGTCTTAAAAGTCGAAAAATGTTGAGTATTATGTGTGAAAAATATAAAAAAAAATAAAAACACGGTTTTGGTCCAAAAATGCTAATTAGCATCTGTGGACCAAAATCTTTGATCAGCACTTTTGAACTAAAATCGTGTTTTTTAAATTTTTTAAATATTTTTTAGATAACATGCTTTACATTTTCCAACTTTTAAGACCAATTTTGATAAAAAAAAATATTTTTATGTTTAAAAATCAGCATCTGTGGACCAACATTTATTTTTTGTATTTTTTTTATATTCTTCGTATAAAGTAACAACATTTCCTAATATTTGAGCCGGATTTGGTGAAAAAATTTGGGCATGGATTTTGGTCGAAAAACGCCATTTTTTTATACTTTGACCGCTGGTTACCGACTTAAGATGTTCTTGCAAAATTTTAGTACTATTACTACACGAACTTCTCGGAATTCAACCACTTTGTTCATTCGAAAAATTAAATTTGAATAATTGCTTGGAGCACAAGGGGTTTAAGTGCTCATATACCCCTTGTGCTCCAAGCAAAACAGGCATTTTAATAACAAGAATTAAAAATGGTCGCCATATCTCGCTAACGCATAATAATTTCACATTCACCTCTTGTGCTCTGAACTTCTGTGAACTTCACCTACTAATTCCATATTTTAACTCAATTTTTTTAAAAAAGTCACTTGAACCCCTTGTGCTTTGAGCCCATCATTTTAAAATTGGAAAATTACAATAAATTTTTTTCAAAAAATTTTAAAAATAGTATTAATCGTTATCCAACGATCCTTCCGGGCAAAAAATTTGTAGAATCGATAGAAGTTTTACACAAAAAAATTTCAAAAACATCGAAGAGTACAAACATTTTCAAAAATGAGATTTAAATTTTAAAACTTAAAAATCGAATACTAGAGAGCTTTTAAGAATTTTTTGGGGAATTTTTTTTAAAAAGTACGGGAAAAAACAAAAATTAAAAAAAAAAAAATTTAAATTTGGACCATTATTGAAGAAGTTATGAGTAAAAGAAGTTTGAGTAAAGGAACAAACTACCAATTTTTAAATATTCGATATCTTTTGAACGGGTCATCAAAAAAATCAGAAAATTTACCACGATGGAAAATTTACTCTCGTTCAACTGTTGACGAGTGTGGACGTGTTTTATTTTAACTCCGTGCTATAAATTGAATTACTAAAATTGTTCGTAATAGGTTTGTTCGTAATAGGTATTTTTGTGATATTTTCATTACCACATCAAGGAAAATGAAAATATGGACACAGATGATACCGATTTAGTTCGAGGCTCTGCCTCACCGACTGGTGCTGGTCCTAGCACTGGTCTTAGGGTTGCGACCTTGAAGTCCGGCCTTGATTCTGGTAGGGGTGCTCAGCCTAATATTGGTGGTAAAAAGAAAAAGAAACTTAAGCCATCAAAGGTCAGGCACAACCAGAGAAGGCTTTGTTTGAAAATAATTAACAGACTAAGCCAACTCGATGGAACGAAGCTCTCCGAACGTGAGAGGGCGTCGCTATCATGGGCGAAAGGAGTCATTGAAGAACAGGACAAACTTTCGGCAATGCGCGCATCTGACAAACAGAGCGCTGTTTCGGCCTCGTCATCGAAGTCTGGTAAAAGGTTGCGCTCGCCCGACGAGAAACCTTTACCTAAAAGATCTAAGGTGACCGGCAACGTCTGGACTCAGTCTTTTAGTGAAGTGGTGAAAGGTAACTTCGTTAGGGCTGTGATAAACAGGCAAAATGGGGATTGTAGTATTCCAAGGGACAAGTGGAGTTTAGTTGAAACTAAACTAAATGAAATCTACTATAGGCTTCTTGAGAGTATGCCTGATTTTCTCCCTACTACTGTCAACGCAGGTTGGTATCAGGGGCGAGTTAAACTCGTTGCTTTTGGAAACGAAAGATCCGCAGCCGTGTTTAAGGTTGCCATTAGCCAAGTGGGAGAGTTATGGCCTGGAGCCAGACTGGACGTTGTGGAAAAACATGATATCCCCTCGCAACCCAGAGCTCATGCATGGATCCCAATGGCTACAAGTGACACTGCGGTGATTCTAAAGATGATAAAAGTCTGCAATCCTGACCTTCCAACTCAGAATTGGCAAATTGCCAGATTGGGTGAGATGGAGGGCGCTCGTCGTCAAGCAGTGGTCTTGGTTAATGAGGAATCGCTTCCGCTTTTAGCCAGGACTGACGGCATTATTAGATTTGGCTTTTTTCATATAAGAGTCAATGTCTACAAGGGCGACCAGAAGCCTATTTTGGAAGCAGACAAGCCAGTGGCAGAGTCGGCTGGGGAGGAGAATCTGGAAAAGGTTGATATTCAGCTGACCGATTCTAGGCTGATGGGAGATGCATCTGGCATTTTCGAAACCGAATCTGGTAACGAATGCGACCTCTGTGATGGCACGGAGGATAAAGCTGATGCCACTATGGGTGACATTCAGGACGAGGCCCATGCAGTGAGGAATTCGGAGAGTTCTGTTGCCTCCGATTCAGAACAGATGGGACACATATCTGGCTTATTCGAAACCGAATCTGGGGACGAATGCGACCTCTATGATAACACGGAGGATGAAGCCAATAACACGGTGGTGGAAAGGATGGTGGAAAAAAAGCAAGATGTTGCGGTTCCTACAAATAAACCTCCATCACTGTAAGGCAGCCTCAGCTGCACTATTGCTGCGCCTGACGACAGGAGCAGTTGACTTGGTTTTTATCCAAGAGCCCTGGGTGCGGGGTGGCAGGGTTTGCGGATTGAAGACCCCTGGGTTTAAGTTGATGGTTGCCAAAGGTGAGGGCTCACCAAGAGCCTGCATCTTGGCGAAAAATGGCTTAAATATATTCTTTTTATCAACTTTTAGTGATATGGATGTTACAGCGGCTAGCTTAGAGCTTCATGGGAAATCTATTTGGCTCGCCTCTGCGTATTTTCCTAATCCGGGGCCAATACCCCCGGAGAAGGTTGGCGGTCTGATTCGGGAGTCTGAATCTAGGGGACACCAGTTACTAGTGTGCTGTGATGCTAATGCACATCATTCGATATGGGGTAGTACAGACACAAATGATAGAGGCGAATCACTTTTGGAGTTTTTGTTAAGCACTAACCTGTATATTTGTAACAAGGGTAGTGAACCAACTTTCGTTACAAGTACGCGGCAAGAGGTTCTTGACGTAACACTTGTGTCAGATACATTGTCTGATAGAATTGATGACTGGAGAGTTTTGGAAGAGCATTCTTTCTCAGATCATCGCTACATTGAGTTTTTACTCAGGGAGCGTGCCCCGGTTGAGACAGTCTCTAGAAATCTGAGAAGAACAAACTGGGTGAAATATAGGGAGACTTTTTCTTTGCTTTTGGATGAAGTACCCCTATCTGAACCGCATAGTTTAGCGGAAATTGACTGTCTGGTTGACCATATAACAAATGTTTGTAATAGGTGCCTGGATGCGTCTTGCCCTTCTGCAAAGCCTAGAGGGAAAAAAAAGCCACCTTGGTGGTCAAATGAGTTGCAGACGAGCAGAGATTCCTGCAGAAAGCTCTTTAATAAGGCTAAATTTTCAAGAGCGGACGAGGACTGGTCTGCATACAGGCTGCAACTTAAGAGTTATAAAAAGATGATCAGAAATGCAAAATGTGATTCTTGGAAAAACTTCTGTGGAAACATAGAAGACGTTTCTGAGGCATCCAGGCTGCGCAAGGTTCTGGCTTCTTCTCCTTGCACCCTAGGATACCTGAAAGATCCTAATGGGGTGTGGTCTTCATCCAGTGGAGAGTCGCTGGATCTCCTTTTAAACACGCATTTTCCGGGCAATTCCATGACGCCGTTTCAAGCTTTGGAACGTTCTGACGCCCAAGCATCTGAAATTGCTTCGGAAATAATAAATATGCCAACATTAATCTGGGCGATAAAAAGCTTCAGGCCATATAAATCCCCGGGACCTGATGGTATAATCCCGGCTGAGTTGCAGCAAGTGTTGGACTATATAGCCCCGTTGCTGTATAATCTATACACAGCATGCATCAACTGGTCGTATATTCCTTTAAAATGGAGGGATACCAGAGTCGTATTTATCCCGAAGGCTGGGAAAAGTTCCCACACAGCTCCGAAGGATTTCAGACCAATTAGTCTGTCTTCTTTTTTGTTAAAGACAATGGAACGAATGATAGACTCATATTTGCGTAGAGTGATTGACCCGAGGTTGCTTTCGACAAAGCAACATGCATACAGCAAGGGACGATCAACGGAAACAGCTCTTCATGAGCTCGTTGGTACCATCGAGAGATCGCTTTCGGTAAAGGAGTACACTATGGTGGCCTTTCTTGATATTGAGGGGGCTTTTAATAATGTCATTCCAGAATCGATAATATTGGCATTGTCTGGTCTGGGAGTAAAGCGTGAAATCGTTTTAATGGTGGAATGCCTACTTGCCAATAGACGTATAACGTCTGAATTGGGAGCGTCCGTCATATCTCGATTTGTCAATAGGGGCACACCACAAGGAGGTGTTCTTTCGCCGCTTCTTTGGAACCTGGCACTGAATTCAATGCTACTATCTCTAGAAGCACGTGGTTGTCATGTTATCGCATATGCTGACGATGTCGCGATAGCGGTAAAGGGGAAGCATCTGCCAACATTGCGGGACATTCTTCAGGGTTCTCTGAAAGATCTGTCTAAATGGGCAAGAGACTGTGGTCTAGGAGTTAATCCTAGTAAAACAGAGCTTGTTTTGTTTACAAGGAAAAATAAGATTCCTGCTTTTGATCCTATTTCTCTGGACGGTACTGAAATCACCTTCTCAGATGGAGCCAAGTATCTTGGAGTATTTCTAGATAGGAAGCTGAATTTCAGGCGTAATATTGAGGAACGGGTGAGAAAAGCAACGATTGCTTTGTATTCCTGTAAAAGGGCCATTGGAAAACGATGGGGTTTTAGCCCTCAAGTCGTTCATTGGATCTATACAGCAGTGGTGCGTCCAATTTTGCTGTATGGAATCATTGTCTGGTGGCCTGCTTTGGAAACAAAAGCGAACTTTGTCTTTATCACGAAGGTACAGAGAATGGCGTCAATGTGCATCACTGGTGCTCTTCGTACTACACCTACGGCTGCATTAGAAATCCTCCTTCACCTGATACCCTTGGACATATTGGGTAGGCAGTATGCGGCTGCGTCGGCAATTCGACTTAATAGCACGCTGCAATGGAGGAGCAGTGATTGTGGCCATAGCGCGATCTTGAAGAAGATAACAATACCACAAAATGTGGACTGTGCTCCCTCTTTGAGCCTCTTTGAGCGCCACTTTACCACTATGATACCATCCAGGGAGTCTTGGATGGGGGATACTCCGGGTAGTGGAGCTACCATAAATTTTTACACAGATGGATCGAGGCTGCACGAACAAGTGGGCTTTGGAGTCTATTCGGAAGAGCTTGGGTTGAGCCTGGCTCGTAGATTGCCAGATCATTGCAGTGTTTACCAGGCAGAGATGCTGGCAATAAAAGAAGTGGCTGACTGGTTGAGCTGCAATGTCTTGTCTACAACCGCAGTCAACATCTATACTGACAGTCAAGCCGCGGTCAAGTCCCTGGATTCAATGTTTCTGAAAACAAGATCTGCCCTTAACTGCCGCACGTCTTTAAATGAGATGGCCAAGCAGTTTAACATACGACTCATATGGGTCCCAGGGCACAGAGACATTCCAGGGAATTGCAAAGCCGATGAGCTTGCAAGACTAGGAACTACCTTACAGGTTCCAACAGAATTGGAATGTGTTGGTATGCCTCTAGACACTTGCAAGCAAAACCTACGGCTTTGTTCTGCGACGGAGACTAATCAAAGATGGGCAAATGGATGGACGTGTGAGACAACACGACTGATTTGGCCTTCTCTTAATCAGGGGCGCACAAGTGAGCTGATATCGCTTCCAAGAGGAGAGATTTCGACGGTGGTTTCTATAATTACCGGACACTGTCTTATAGGGAAGCACGCAGAGCGGTTAAATGTGCCGTCGAATGACTTTTGCCGAAGTTGCATGGATGAAGAGGAGTTGGAAACTATCGAACACTTTATTTGCCATTGCCCGGCACTTTCTGGTCAGAGACTTGCTTCACTGGGATCTAGGGAGCTGTACGATCTTTCTGATTTGTTGGATGTCAAAATTCAACATCTAAGGAGTTTTATAAGAAGCTCAAAATGGTTTAACGACAGGGACTAGTAGGGAAACCTATTACGGTCCCGTGGTATCACAATGGACCTCAGAGTCTACGTGTGTTGACGTAAAACGTCAGCAGCCACTTACAACCTAACCTAACCTAACCTAACCTACCACGATGGAGTTTTCGAAGGATACTACAAACTGTAAACAAATTTCGGAAAATCTAAAAAAATTTTTTTCCAAAGTGTCCGATTTGACATGGAATGCCCCATATATTCATAATGCTCGAGTGATTTAATGACGATCTAACGATGTACGTCCGTCCGTCTGTCTGTCTGTTAAAAACAAGCAAACTTTTGAATGACTTTACTGACGCTGCCGAAGTATGCCATATATGTTGATCATTTACCTGGTCAGATTTGTATTGCAACTCTGCAAAATCCAGTGATTCAAAAGTTATAATCGGCAGAGTGAATTTCGGCAAGGATTTTTCGCGAATTTACGCGATAAATACACGCTAACTTTCGAGAAGGTTCTGAGGCTGTTCAAGCTTGGCATATATATTTGTCGTTCTCCTGATCTTGTTGGTATTGAATTTCAGCAAAATCGGTTTAAAGGTTCTAAAATTATAAGCAAAACCGTGACTTTTAGGTTGTTGCACAAAAATATTTTACAACGTATTTTTGTCAATAAAAAAAAAATACACTCCAAAAAAATTTTACACTCAAAAAAATTATATATTTTTTTTTGTACAAAATGGCAAAAAAGTTTTTTACTCAAAATAAAATACTTCTAATCAAAATTGCTAATTTTTATCAAGTTTTTGTTTAGTATTGGAAAATTCTCTTTATAGGAGTGTGTTCTTTACATCTCTGTTTTTAACGGGAAATTTCTTGCAACAATTGGACTCTTAAGGATAAAGAGTCCAATTGCTTAGGAGGAAAAAATATTTTAATAAATGTGTTTTAATTTTTTTTTAGTTTTTACAAAAAAAAAAACATAAACATTGTTACGAAAAAATACACAATCCAAAAAAAAACTGGTAAAACGCCTGGTTAAATGCCTTGTAATCCCGTTCTACCAATATTTAACAATTTTCCTTGTTTTTTAACAAAAAATCTTGTATTTTGCTCAAACGAGAACTACAGTTTTATTGGTAATTTTACAAATTTATTTTCGTAATTGTATTCTACCATTTTGAAAGTTTTTTTTACAAAAAAAAAAAACTGTAATTTTACAACAAATTTTTTATTACGAGGATTCTAGTTGACTTACAAAAAAAACTGTTATTTTACAAAAATTATGTTATACGAGAATTTTTGTTGTTTAAAAAAATTTTTTTTTCGTAAATTTTCTATTTTTTTTTTTTTTTTTTAAATTTGCCAGTCCCGGACATTTTATTTTTATTGAAAAATATTTAAAAAAAAAAAAAGTTGACAAAATTTTGAAAAATTTATTACGAGGATTCTAGTTAATTTACAAAAAAAAAACTGTTATTTTACAAAAATGATTTTATTACGGGGATTTATGTTGATTACCAATTTTTTTTTTTAATTTACTATTTTGGTTAGTAAATTTACCATTTTTTTAAACATATTTACCATTTTTTCTTGTAATTTTACCATTTTTTTCCGGTTTTAAAACAATATTTTTACCAATAAAATTGATTATTTTACCAATTTATGGCGCATTCAAAATTACGAGGAAATCCTCGTAATTTTATGAGAATTTTACCTACCTCCTATTTTTCGAGAATTGGCTAGTAAAATCACGAAATTTTTTGGTAACTTTACAAGGTGTTTTTTTTAGTGTATGAAAAAAATATGCAAATTTGGTTCAAAGTTGTAATTTCTTTTGCAAATATTTCTGGATATAAAGAATGGATTTGGATTTTAACACCAGATTCTCTTTACTAGAGTGTCTTCTTTGAATATCTGGTTCGAACAGGAAATTTCTTGCAAAATTCGGATACTTTTAAGTAGGGATAAGATTTTCATGCACTAAAAAATCGAAAATATGCGCTAAAAAATTCCAAATATGCACTAAAAAACCTAAAAAAAATGCACTAAAAAAATAAAATGTATGCAATAAAAACCTATTTTTCTTAAGAAAAACTTCTTAAAAATCAAAAATAACGCCGGGCTTAAATAGAAACATTTAAAACTCTATGCAAGCAAGATTTTTCAGAAATTAAGTCCTATAAAAAAATTATAAAAAGAAAAAAAAAAAATTTTTTCCTTTTTTTTCAATATAAAATAAATAAATTTTCAAAATTAAAAATAGTTTCAGAAACAAATAAAATTTAAATTGTGTTTCTGCTATTTTATGGCAAAAATATAAAATATACACTTAAAAGTTGGAAATATGCTCAAAATATGCATTTAAACCAAAATATGCATTTTCACCAAAATATGCAAAATATGCAAAAGCAAATCGATGTCATTTTAACGCAAATGTTTTTGATTCGGAAAGATAACACTGTTCTACAAAAAACACAATATCGAATATACTTTTAAAATGAGGTAGTTAAGGTTGTAGGTCTCGTCGAAAAGATCACAAAAATGCCTATCAAACTTGCCAGACACACTCAAATTTTAAAGTTATTGTCAAAAAAACGTTTTTTTTTGGGACTTTTCTCACTAAACCACGTGTAACTTAAACATTTTTCAACCGATTTTAAATTTTTCAACTGTTTTAGATAGAAGAAGGATAGGGCTTTTCATGTGTAAATTGGTCTATAGATATAGGAAAGATATGTATTGATTTTTTCAACAATATCTAATTTTTTGTTATTTTTTTGAACATTTTTTTTAGTTTATCGATTTTTTTCTGCTATAGTTTGTTCAACAACATTTATAGTAATAAACGTATTCCTAAAGAAAATTTAATTGTGAATACGATGAGCTTAATGCCAAAAAAATCGGATAACAATTGACAGAGTTGTGATAATTTTTCTAAAAAAGAAAATTAAGATTTTGTATGAAATTGCCGTGCGGATAACCAGGCAAAAAAAAAAAATAAAAAGAAATAAACGAACATACTGAGAGGTCGCATATCATTATTTTAAAGGTTTTTGACCTCCTGAATTGGAATTTGACAATGAAATTACTATCCGATCTTTTCAGGATAAAGCTTATCGTATTTAGAATTAAATTTTCTTTAAAAAAACGCTCATAAATATAAAGGTTGTTAAACGAACTATAGCAAAAAAAAAAATCGATAAACTCGAAAAATTTTCAAAAAATTACAAAAAAATTTGATTTTATAGAAAATTTCAATAGATATCTTTCTTTTACGTATTAACCAATTCCCACACATGGAAAGCCCTATCATTTTCTATCCAAAACAGTTTACAAATTTAAAATCGGTTGAAAATTTTCTGAATTACACAAGGTTTAGTGAGAAAAGTCCCAAAAAAACGTTTTTTGACAATAACTCTAAAATTTGAGGGTGTCTGGTAAGCTTAATGGGCATTTTTCTGATCTACTTGACAAGACCAACAACCTATACTATGTCACATCAGAAGTATTTTTTCACTGTAGCACAGTGTAATTGGTCGATATCGTCTTTAGACTCTCGACAAAAAAACATGCATTTGCATGGAAATCACATCCCTACTTATGAGGATATAACCAAAAAAATTACATTTTGAATTTCATTATAATGTCCTGATGGTATCCTTTATCGTATCGAGTCTGGATTTCTTACAAAAGATAGGTTATTTTATTGGGAAATCGAACAAAAAAATATGAACATAAAGTAATCAAATATTAAAATAACTATCGGTTTTGAAAATGCCTATATCTTGAAAAGGCGCACAGTGCGACATTTGGCCAATCTAGGTGGACAAAAACCTAATTCAAAAGATCCTGGCTTGAAATTTGGTTTGATAATAATGTAGGACATAACTAATATTGACAACAAAATTTGGAAAAATCCAACAATTGCCACGCCCATTTTAGGGAAATAAACTATTATTTAAGAAATTGCTTAAATAATTTGAAGAATTTTTATGAAATTTTGTAAAAAAAAAATATTATTTGTGTACCATTTTGTAAAAAAAAATGTACACAATAACCTCGAAGATAATTATTGATGGGCGGTGTACGCCCAATTTTTTATAACAGATATTTAAGCTGTGTTGGATAACCTTGGGCTAGATTTAATTTTCTGACTTATGTACATTGTAAAATTAACTCTATACTGTAACAAAAAGGGGCGTGGTCAACCCACTATTTGCAGTTTTATAAATTTATAACACTCAAAAAGATTTTACAAACTGTACATTTATTATTTAAATAAAAAAAAACGCGTTGCAGCTTTTTAAAATTTAAATAGAAATAGCAGTATAGTAATTTATTGAAATCGTGGGCTTTGTATCACTCGTATTATAGAATTTCAAACAAAAAAATGGTGAGGATTGTATACAAACATTACAAGACAAAGAGGGACAAGAAACAGCACGAACAAAATTGACTTCAATGCTGGAGAATCATATGAACAAACAACATCTAAATAGGAGGGAGAAATTCGTGCTTAACACAATGGAACAGGCAAAATCTTTTTTAAAGAAAAACAAAAATATACTTATTCTTAATGCCGACAAAGGTAATGTTACGGTCGCGATGGAAAAACAGGATTACGATGCGAGAATGAATGATATTTTAAGCGATATGATGACCTACAGAAGACTTGTTAAAGACCCTACGTCATCTCTACAAAGAAGAAACAATGAATTGGTGGATAAACTTTTCAACCTTAATATAATATCTGTGATAGAAAAACGGAGATTGAAACATGACGCCGCATTTGCACCAAGGATTTATGGAGTACCTAAGATCCATAAGGAAGGATTCCCACTCAGACCAATCTGTGCATCAGTTAACTCACCATCGAGTGAATTATGTAAGTTTTTAATGAACATTTTAAAGAAACTAACAATAGATTCAGAGTTTAATGTAAGGGATGCGGTGCAATTTAGAAATAAGGTAAACAACTGTGCAATAGAAAAGGACGAAAAATTGGTTTCATTTGACATAGTATCGCTTTTTCCGAGTATACCGGTGGATTTTGCAATTGACGTGATCAAAGAAAAGTGGGAGGAGATCGAGAAATTTACAGCGATACCAAAAGATTTGTTCGTGGATATATTAAAATTTTGTATTAAGGAAAACCGATATTTTAAATATAATGACAAAATTTATACACAAAAGAAGGGATTACCCATGGGGTCGCCAGCGTCACCTATAGTGGCCGATATAGTGATGGAGGAGCTTTTGAAACGGTGCATGCAAAAAATGAAAAACAAACCGAAGATTTTAACCAAATACATTGACGACCTTTTTGCGATTGTGAAAATAAGTGCAATAAATGAGACGCTACAAGAACTGAACAGTTTTCATTCAAACATTAAATTTACATTAGAAGAAGAAATAAACGGACGACTACCATACCTGGATACCCTCGTAATTAGAATGGGAAACATCTTAAAAATAGACTGGTATCAAAAACCTACAGCATCAGGTAGAATAATTAATTTCTTTTCGTGCCAACCAAAAAACATCATCATGAACACTGCCAACAACTTGATAAAAAGAGTTCTAAATATCAGTGATGAACTTTTTCACGTGGAAAATAAGAAGAAGATAAAACAGATTTTAAAACAAAATGCATTTCCGGACAACATTATCAAAAGGCTTTTATCAATTGAAAACAAACCAAACACAGAAGTAGATGAGAATCAAAAATGGTATAAATCCATGACTTATGTACCTGGAATATCCGAAAGGATTGAAAAATCGGATATTTATAACAAAGAACAGTACAAAATAGCGCCGAGGTCGGAAAACACGTTGAAACAACTCTTTTCAAATACAAATAGTAAAATAGACAAAATGGAAAAGTCGAACGTAATTTACAAAATAAATTGTAATGGGGACGGAGCCAATATATGTAAGAAGGTATATGTTGGTACGACAAAAAACAAATTAAAAACGCGATTAGCAGGACATAAATCTGATTTAAAAAATTTAAACAAAAATTTAACCCAAAAAACAGCACTTTCATCCCATTGTGCAGAAAAACGGCACACACCAAACTTTTCTAATGTGGAGATATTGCAGAGAGAAGAGAAATACCATCGACGATATACACTTGAAATGTTAAACATAATAAATATAAGTAAAGAGAACCGTATGAATTTTAAGAGTGATTTAGAAACAAGCTCAGCAAAATCATATAGGCATATTATAAACAAAAATAGAATTAAGAACTAGTGCAATTTTAAATGTAAAACATTGTGTTACGTGTTTTTTATTATTGTTCCTCTTTGTAAGTTTTTTATTTTTGTGCATTATATTTTGTCTGTATGTTTTTTGTCACAGTGGGACAATGTATAACGATTTGATGTTAAAAAGTTTTTTGTTTTTTGTTAACTATAATTATAGATGCCTGATGATGCTAACCAGAGGTTAGCGAAATATTGATAATTTAAATAAATAAAAAAAAAAAAAAATTATTAAACAACTTAGACCTTGAGCTTAACTAATTATTTTAATTAAAATTACAACAAAAGGTCGAACAAAACACTTATTGATCAAAAAAATTTAAGTTATTTGGTTTTCAATATTTTAATTCCATTGCGAATTCTACGAATATAATAATTATCAAATTTTCCCATATTTTATACAAAAACTTGACATCGTTAAAAAAATGTAATGCCATTAAACAAGGGTTTGGTGTAATAAAACATTACATTTTATATTATAATGTATTCTTACATAATCATTCAATTTTATGTGCAATATAAATGTATTTTTCATATAGTTTAAATCTAAAAGTCTCTGGATTTGAAAAAAAAAACAAGCAAAAAGTCCATTTTAGACGTTCACTAAACTTTAAAATTCTCTATAAATCGCAAAAAATCGCCAGCAAACATGGTTTAATCTCATACTAGAGACATTCCAACACCTGCCACATGTATTGATCGTGTGAGGGAGCGTGAGGAAACTATAGTTTTATTCCAACGAAGTTTCCGTTTTTTTTTTTTTTTAATTTAAAATTTTTGTTTTTAATAAATTACAACAATAAGTTTTCAATTAAATTGAAAAATGAGCACGGATTTAAGAACTAGATTAAAAATGCTGTATTTACAAAAAAAAATGGACTTATAACTCCAACAACAAAAAAGTTATAAGTGTTTGAACTTGGGATGGTGCTCAAAAATATATTTTATTTCTCAAAAGTCTATTACAAGATGTGACTTTATACTCCTGTATCAAATGAAACAGCACTTTTTTCGTCATATTATGATTATTTCCATAGTATATTTATTGTTTGCTGTCACATTAATTTAAATTATTTATTTTTCGATTTTTGTCCACCTAGATTGGTTAAATGTCGCACTGTGAGGCGGTTTGATACAACTTTTCTGATGACAGACTAGTGTTAAGGAGGTCAAAATACTTTAAAAATGGATTCAATATGCCTGTGCAGAAACCACGAACAGAACTGTAAGCGGTATGAATTACACTGCAATTGGTCAAGTACTTACTAAATGTCAAATTATTAAAAATAAACCTGTGCACCGATGCGTATGATTGTTATTTAAAGACAATTGCAAAATTGGGTATACGCCTATTGAAAAATTTTATAAAGTTTGCAAGTATTTATAATTATGTATATTAATAGTTAAACAATAGTTAAACAACTTTAAATTCGTGTAAAAAATCTATCACAAAGCAAAAAAAAAAAAAACCTTAAATGATTTGTTATGGAAATTGTCAACTTTGATTTGCTTTTGTTTTCATTCCATTCCGATTTTGGTTGTTGCACTGTGTATTTTATTCATAATATGTTGCGAGTTATTTTTTAATTTGATAACTACAAATTGGTTGGTGAAGGGTTTAAGATTTTAACCAACAATTATTTTTTACTTATTTACCAAATTTACAGATCCGATAATAACAAATTTACAGCTCTTTGGGTTTGGACTTCATCTTATCTTACACAGACAGATGTACGGATAGATATATAAAGAATGTATTAAAGCCATCATGGTTTAATTATATATAAACTTAAAAGGGTTCTAGACCGATATTTCAATTTATTATGCATGGAGTGGCAAATGTATATAACATTACTTTTTCTGAAAAAAAAACTTACCATTAGACTGGCATATTTTTCCACTTTCGAATTTTCCAAGTGTCCGGGAAAATTGTTATTGTCCTAGGTCTAAAACTTATGTGGTACAAATTTGAGGTCAATCGGATCAAATTAACCCGTAGCGCCCAACGGTCAAAGTTTTGTATTTTTGAAAATTTAAAAAAAAAAATAAAATCTTTCGGCAGCTTTTTCCTTTTGGTCTGTATCGCGCGTTATACTAACGGTTTATTATACTACGGACATTGCAAGAATGTCTCAGATTCGAATAATAATATAAATAATGTTTGGAGTCCCAGACCCATATTTCGATGAGTTACATACGAAAAGATAAATTAGGTGTACCCGCTATACTGTAATTGCAGGTTATAACAACTCAACAATAATTGACTCAACTCTGACAAGTGTAAATAACAATATACACTTAATACTATTGGGGCAAAATTTCATACAAAACGAAGTACCTTGGGTCAGTTTTTAATGCCCTGATAAGAAAATATCGTTAATCATTCGCTAGTATTTCTTCTTTAATTACTTTCCACTTTGCCTACCAAATTTAACATCTACAAATATTCATATGAATATGATAATAACGTTCGTGCTCCAATGTTCATATAGAATCTTTAACAGTTTTGTTCTATATTATCAACACAATATCATCACTAACATCATTCTCATATTCTCATCCGTATTCATTGACAATGTCTTAACCGTCATTGTCAGTTCCTCATACGCACTCTATTGTTACTAACTGTAAATTCACCAAATCATCTTCCTACTCATTTGTTTTATGTTAATATGCACGTTAGGCTGGTTCATATATGGTCTTTTTTTAAGATTTTTGTATGGGCCACCCGGAATATATATTAAGCACCGTAAATAATTAAAAAGTGATTTTTTTAGATTTTTTCATTAAGGTTTAGGGGTCCCTATTGGGCCCTAAAGTTTGGGTCTAAAAAAAATTTTCGATTTTTATTTTTATTATAATTAAGCTTGATTACACTCAAAAAAAAAAGTTTGTAAATTTACAAGTAAAAGGTCTTGTAATTCTATTTTACTAATATTTTTGTCTTTTTACAAAAATTGTTGTATATTTAATAAAACGAAAACTACAGTTTGCTTTGTAATTTTACTATTGTATGTTGGTAAATTTATTTGACAAATTTTTTAGGTAAATTTAAAAAAAAAGTGAATTATTTTACAAATTAAAAAAGTATTACAAGGTGTTTAGTTTTTTTACACAAGAAAACTGTTATTGTACAACAAAATTTTACTTGATGTTATTTTGCTTTCTACCAAAAAAATGTGTTATTACAAACATTTTTTTTTTTAAGATCGTTTACAAGGTTTTCAGTTTGAAATGTATGTATTGAAAAGTACAAAATTCCAATATAATTTTACAAAACTTATTTTATTGCTAGAATTAATGTTGTTTTACAAAAAAAAAATAATTATTCAACAATAGGACACGCAAAAATTTTCTAAGTTCAGATTTTTTTTTTTGCGTTTTGGAGTAAAAAATTTAGTTAAATATAATTTTTTATAAATAATTTTTACACTATTTTTTGGTAATTTGCGTTAAGTAAAATACCACAATTTTTATGTGTTTCTACTATATAATTGTTCTAGTTTTTTTTTTTTGTATTTTTACCATTTTTTTTGGTGATTTTACCATATTTTTTTGGTAATTTTTTTTTAAATTTGGTACCTAAAATGTCAATAGAAAGCTGCCAATTATGAAAAATTAAATTTTTCTTATTTTAACTGGTACTTAAACATCCAATCTACAATATCCAAAAATTTTTTTCCGATTATTTAAAAATACTTGTGAAAAAAATTAAAAAAAAATAAAAAAAAATTTTTATTTTTTGACTAATTTTTCCTAAAAATATAAGAAATTTCTTGTGTAGCCTCCTTCGCAATTCTCATATGTTCTACTTAAGAAAAACGAAATGTCGAAAAAAAAAATAAAAAAGTGCAGTGTTATACATTAAAAAGTTTGTTAAAAGTGCTCAAGTGAAAAAAAAATCTTTTCAGGTTGTTGAAGTGCTACTCCAGCTGCCGAAGAAGGAAAAATAAGATGCATCAATGGAAAAAACCTTTAAATTTACAAAACCAATATGTAAATAAACCAATTTTTTTGTAAATTTACAAAACAAATATGAAAATTTAAAAAACAAAATTGTATACTTACGAAAAAAGTTGTAATTTTACAAAAATGAAATAGAAAATACAAAAACAATATTGTAAATTTACAAATTTTATGGTTAAACTACTGTTTTTACGGCAAAAAAATAAGGAAAAATGGTACATATACAATAAAAATTGTAAATTTACCACTTTTTATTGTAAATATACATGTTTTTTGCATAAAAACAGTAGTTTAACCAAATAATTTGTTAATCTACAATTTATTTTTTTCATTTTCTATTTTTCCTTGTAAAATAACAACCTTTTTCTGTAAGTTTACAATTTTGTTTTGTAAATTTACCAAATTTTTTGCAAATTTACAAAAAAAATGTTCACCTCGAAGATGATATTTTACAAAAAAAATTGAAAATTTACATTTTCTTTTGTTAAATCAATTTACAAATTATCCCCGTAACTTTACGGGGATTCTTGCTAGTACATATTTTACAAAACCTGCCCCGTAAAATCACGGGGATTTTATGTCATTTTACAAACTTTTTTTTTTGAGTGTAGCTTACTAACGACAAAAAGTTTCATTTTGGTCGGACAAGTATTTCAGTTCCAAAAGTGACCACGAAAAAAAATTTTTTTTGATGATTATTGTCTTACTCTAAACATTTTTCAATTTTTTTTTTTTTTAGTTTTATTATACTTACATAATATGTTAGTAGTTGGTCTTAGTAATACATTCTCTAGAAAAAGTTTTATATGTTCTGAAATATCGAAGAAATGGCTAAGAATACCTAAAGGATATTTAAAAAAAACTAATGAAAAACATTTTAGATTTTTTTTGAATTTTTTATTATATCGAGGGCCTATATTCAAAACCCTCTAACTTCTAACTTTTCACGAAAATGACATTTTGATGGCAAGATATTCAGTAAAGCGGCCCTCATCTATGGTGTAAAATTCAGAACAAAAATATTTTTTTTTGCTATTTTATTTGCATTTTTGGTTTTCTCTATCTCTTACACAATTAATTTTTCTAAATGCAAAACCCTCTATCTTTTCAAATAATTAATTTATAAATATTTGTTTTGAATAATTTCATCATGCATTACATGTTTTCATATTAATTTTTGCATGCTGCACATGAAATTGTCAACAAAATTCCAGAACCACGATTTTGTTCCACTGATGCTAATTTTTTCTGAAAATTCTTGTTTGACTTTTTTGAGAAATATGTCTCAAACTTTGGATGTCTTGTGTACAATATGAAACAAAAATTTTTATCTTAAAAATACCGATGCTGATCAGCATCTGTGGACCAAAATCGCGTTTTTATTTTTTTACTATTTCTTACATAACATACTCAACAGTTTGTCAACTTTTGAGACAAATTCGGTAAAAAAAAATAATTTTTGTCTTAAAAATCCGCACCTGTGGACCAAAACCGCGATTTCGAAATTATTTATAAGCCGTTATCATTAATAAATTACGTTAAAAATTAACCAATGTCATAAATGAAATCATAATAATTCTTTTTTATTAAAATGCAAAACCATCTATCTGATCATTTTCATTCCTGTACCAAAACCATCTATCTATCCTCTAAAATCCCCAATAGTGCAAAATTTTAAAAACGAATTAAGGAGTGAGATCATAAAAATGTTAACACACATAAAGTTAAATAAAAAACAGACTACTGAATTTTAAGACTTCAAACCAAATTTTTATTAAATAAAATTTAATACAAAATCATAACAAAAAAACCGCATGGAACTTTAACCACTACGAACAAAGTTATCCACTTTTTCCGGAAACCCTCCCATTAAGGCTTTTATGGTAGTTTCTGTCACCTTTTTAGAGCAGGTGGTCCATCTACGTTTGAAATCTTGCATGTCCTGGGAGACCTTTTTTGTGCCCTCTAATTCTTTTTTAACAAGAGCCCAATATCTCTCCACTGGCCTGAGCTCCGGGCAGTTTGGTGGATTTGCCTCTCTTGGTACAAAAACCACATTATTATCATTATACCACTCCAGCGCTTTCTTGCTGTAGTGACAAGATGCTAAATCGGGCCAAAAGTAAGTGGATACATTGTGCTGACTCAAGAACGGAAGAAGTCTCTTCTGCAAACACTCCTTGATATAAATTTCGCTGTTTATAGAGCCAGATGTCACAAATGACTGGCTTCTTTGGCCGCAGCTACATATGGCTTGCCATACTAGGAATTTTTTGGGGAATTTCGTTTGCTTTTTTGACCGAAATTTTTCCGCAACATTTCCTCGAACATCGGAAACATAAAATTCTTGACCAGGGAGTTGCGCAAAATCAGCCAGGACATAAGTTTCGTCGTCCATTACACAACAGTTGTATTTTTTTATAAAATTTGATTTCAATTTTTTAGCTCTGGTTTTGTCCTCCAAATTTTTAAAAGCGTTTCTATCGGGAACTTTTTGAACTTTGTAGGACTTTAGTCCCGCCTTACGTTTCACTTTAGTACAAAAAAGTCTGAGCATTGGGCTAACCGAGCTGTTTTTCTGCCAGATGTGTTAGGAGCTCTCTTAAGGATGCTTTTAACTTTATATGCCTTACCAATGTTACGATAACCAGTCGTTGTTCCTGTTCCCGGCTTCCTTTCAATTGTTAGGTGTTCCAGATACCTTTTTACCACTTTTGAAACTGTTTGGCGGCATACATTAGTTTCTTTGGCAATTTTTTTTGTATGTCCATGTTTGGTTTTGTTGAAAATATTTAATTATTTTTGAACGCACTTTTCTTTCATCGTCCATTGTGTAAAAAATTGCAAATTAAAACTCATGATGTAAATTAATTTATTAACTGACATATTTTTAAAATGTAAACTGCCGAAAAAAAAAAAAAATTGGAAGCTTTACACCAAAGTTGTAGGCAAAAATGTGTGTTAACATTTTTATGATCTCACTCCTTATATGTGAGATTCAGTAGATGATTCAAAAAAATATTGTAGAATATCGAATTTTAATTACTCTAACAATACGCGAAATAAACAGTTTTTTGGCTCTCCTGAAAAGTTGTGTTTTTTTAGATAGAGGGTTTTGAATATAGGCCCTCGATATATTTTTTTATTAAATAAGCTAATGAAGTAAATTAAAATAAAAAATACAAAAAAAAAAACCGAAAATTTTTTTTATTGTTTTTCTATTTTTTTGGAAAATATCAATTTTTGGTAAAACCTTAAGAAAAAATTCAGAAAAAAAATCACGTGTTATTTTCTCACGGTGCTTAATATATATTCCGGGTGGCTCTTACAAAAATCCAACTTTTGTTTTTATGAACCACCCTAATGCACGTGTGTGTGTGTGTAAGAGAGTTTAATAATTTGCAGTAGTGCTGGTAAGTAAGTATAGTATATCTGTTCATTATACTTTCGTAAATATCTTAGATAATTCAACTGTATCCTGTTGACGCTCATGTGTATGTGCACTAGGGATATAACCATTTGCGTTTTTTTGCAAATATCGAAAAGGACCTATCATATTGAGAATGTAGATGAAAAATCAAGAAGAAATGCGTGTTCTTTTTTTCGCGAATGTTAAAAAAGGTTCGGCACCGATCGCGATGAAGTTTTCGCTAATATTTTTTTTTATTATTCGGAAACCCCGTATTTCTAGTGTCGAAAACCATTTTATAAATTTGTTATTGTTTTATTTTTGTTGTAAAACGACAAAAAGCCAAAAAACGGTGGATGGGAAGGAATCCCACCATAAAACATAAAAAAAATGTAAATTTATGGTGTTTTAGAAATTGCAATCGGTGCCGAAGGTTTTTGGACCAAAATGTCCCCGGATAACGTTTTTTGTTATCAGTATAAAATTGCCCATACGATTATGATAGGTTCCTATTTTGGTTATATCCCTAATGTGCACGGAACACATACAATTGTACAATGTATTTTGTACCATAGAGTGGCAATATTTCTTTAAGTTTTGATTTTTATGTGGCACAAATATGAGGCAAATTGCTTTAAACTAACCTGTGGCGCCTTTCGATAAAGATTTGGATTTGGATTTTTTAAAATTTAAAAAATTTAAAAAAAATTAAAAAAAAATTCATATTTATAAAATTTTCAAATTTTCAAAAAATTCAAAACTTTGATCGAAGGGTGCCATGGGGTTAAGTTAACGGATTTCGCTCAATTTCAAATTTCAAATAGCGATGTCTCAAAAACCGATCCCGAAGTTTTTTTTTAGGAAAAATACACACAGAAAACAAATTTGCTAATTTCCAACTGAAATTCAGTTGTTGCAACAAAAAATCGGTGTATGCATTTGAAATAAGGTTGAAACAACTAAATATCGGTAGTTACAACAAACTTTTGTTATTACAACTGTCTTTTAATTGAACCAACTATAAAATTCGTTAGCCACATCAAAATATAGTGGCAGTAACCGAATTTTGAATTAATGCAACTGAAAAATTCAGTTGCAAATTTATTTTTCTCTGTGTAATGTTATTTACCAATCCATGCAAAACGAACTGAAATATTGGTGAGGACCCCATTAAGTATATATACTATTGATCCATTTTTAAGACAATCTAGCTATAAAGATCCGTCCATACGTCTGTGGAAAGCAAAATGCACTCTAAACCAAAAATAGCGTAAATTTAGTAAAAAAGTGCATTTGGAGAGTAAATATGATTCGGCAAAGAAGAATTTAACACTATCACTTGTTTTTTGTGCATTCTTAACACAAATGGAACATTTTTATGTCAGAATTTCGGAATATTAGGATTGAAATTTCACATAACTTTTAAACGCCTCAAATTGTAATAAAACATCTATAAATCAAGAACTTTTGACAATTCTAAGAAAGAAACTATTATAAAAAACCTCTTTTGCCACTTTTTCACGGCAATTTAATTGTCTTGTATAATTATAATGCGTGAAAGCTTTTTTAACAATGTCCCTAAAATTCCTCGCGTTGCCATTTCTTTTTTTTATGGAGTTTGACAGATTTTTTCCCGTGAAATCGAACAGTAATATATTTTGGATGAAAAATATATATTTTGGATAAAAAAAAAAAATTTTTGATGAAGAAAAAAAAATTTTTATGGAGAAAAAAAATATTTTGATGCAAAAAGAAAAATTTGTATGAAAAAAAAATTGATGAAAAAAAAAATCATGAAAAAAATTTTTTGATGAAAAAATAAATTTTTTGATAAAAAAAAAAATATGCTGTGAAAAAAAAAGATTTTAATGAAAAAAAAATTTAGGAAAAAAAAATTTTTGATGAAAAAAAAATTTATGAAAAAAAAATATATTTAATGAAAAAAAAAAAAAATAAATTGATGAAAAAAAAGCTGAATAAAAAAAAAAATTGATGAAAAAAATGTAAATTTGGTAAATGAGTGCAAAAGTGTTTTTTTTTACATATTGGAGAGTATAAGTGATTCGGCACAGAAGAATCTAACACTCTCACTTGTTTTTTGTACAAAAAACAAATGGACAATTTTCGTCAGATTTTTAGAATATTAGGCATAGTACTCTGTTATTCACCGCGAAAATTTCACATAAACTTTAAAGGTCTTAAATCGTAATAAAAAATCTATAAATCAGCACCTTTTGACAATTCTAATAAGCAAACTATTATAACAAAACTGAAATGTCACTTATGCACGGCAATTTAAATTGTCTTGTATAATAAAAAGGCATGAAAGCTTTTTTAACAATGTCCCTATAATTCCTGGCGTTGCCAAAAATTTTTTTTTTTTTTTTGGAGTTTGACAGACTTTTTTCCGTGAATTCGAACAGAGTTCTATGCTTTAGGTGAAAAAGTTATTTTGGTAAAAAAAAGAAAAAAATTAAAAGGAAACATTTTTTATGAAAAACAAAATTTTGATTAAAAAAAAATTTTGATGAAAAAAAAAGTTAGTGAAAAAAAATTTTTTTGATGTAAAAAAGTTTTTGATGAAGAAAAAAATATTTTAAATAAGAAAAAAATTTAATGAAAAAAATACATTGATGAAAACAAGTTTTTGATGACAAAATAAATTTTTTGATGAAAAAAAGTTTTTAATGAAAAAAAATTTATAAAAAAAAAAATATTAATAAAAAAATTTGATAAAAAAAAAACATTTTAATAAAAAAAATTTGATGAAAAAATTTTTGTGAAAAAAATATGAAAAAAATAGAATTTGATGAAAAAATTTTATCAAAAAAAAAAAAATATATATTATTTATTTTATTTTATTTTATTAAGATGTTGCAAACCTTTTTGGTTTAAGGTTAGGTTGTAAGTGCTGCTGACGTTTTTCTTGGTTTACAGAAAATAAAAACAATAATTCTTATTTTCGTTTTTGTTAGTCGTTAGCTTATATAGAACCGGCCGACAGCCAATATTAAACATGAACCGGATGATACAGGTCTGAAAGAAGAGATCAAATGGAGTAAAACTGCATTTCCAGTTTTTCATTTTGTGATCCTGTTTCTTTTTAAAAGAACTTCAATGTTTTAAAGGATAAATTTTGTAAAATATTTTTGAAATATTTTTACTTGTCCATGAATCACACTGGTGACGGCAAATAAAAGAGGAGCTTCTCCTCTAATTTTTCCATTTTTTT
>CAWUER010000085.1:0-16996 GCA_963921195.1 Pegoplata infirma
ACTAAGTCAAAAACTAATATTTTTTTGGCTCGTTGTTAGCACCACATTTGTTGACAAATTTCAAATAGCGATATCTCTAAAACCGCTCGACCAAAATTTAAATATTCGATATTCTTGTTCAGATGGCAAAATTAACAACTTTTTTTTTTTTAATTTTTCATTCAAAAGGCGCCACAGGGTAAAATGTTGGGATTTGGCAAAAGTTTTAATAAAAGTCTGTCTCAAGCTCTATGAAAGAGTCAAGGAAAAGATATTTTGATTTTTTAATTTCTTGAACCCAGGAAAAAAACCGACATCTTTGCAAATTTCAAATAGCGATATCCCAAAAACCGTTGGAACGATTTTAATTTTTTTCTGATATTCATTTCAGCGCATTAAAATTAAAAATTTATGTCGCAAGACATATTTTTTTTATATTTTTTTTTTTTTTAATTTGTTAAAATCAAAACCTTGATCGTTGCACAGTGGGTTCGATGGTACCCAAAATGGCGATTAATTCAGATAAGCAGTAGTTTTAGAATACTATATTTTTTTATTGATGACCTAATATAAACACGTAAAAATACACATTTTGGAAAAAAAAAATTTGGGGAAAAAAAAAATTTTTAACCTGTTAGGCGTTTTTTTGTTTTTCGGAAAAAAGGGTTATAGTTCACAATTTTTGCTGTAACTTTGGAATGAAAAGCGATAAATTAATAAAAAAAAATGGAAATTTAAGTGTACATAATGTGCTATCAAAGTAATTAAAGAAAGAATGCATAATATGTATTTTAGAGTGTCCCTTATTTTGGAAATGTTGGAAATGTTGAGACGGTACCCCCTCATTTTTTTCCTTTTGACTAAAAAATAACTCAGGAAAAATTTTACGCCCCTACGACCACGCCTTCCCTACGCGACGGGGCCATAAAGAACGGGGCCTTAAAAATAATTTTTCCATACAAACCAAAAATTTTTTTTTTGATAAAGATGTCACAGATAGGAATAATATTTTTTATGAAAATATATCATTAAAAGCAACAATTCAACTAAAACGGTTGCTTGTCAAAACTAAAAAATAAATATTTTTTAAAAAATTTTTACTGTAGGACCCCAAAAGCTCTAAATTTTTTTTTTCGAAAAATTTTTTAGAACTGAAAGCCTCATCCCACCAAAATCAAATTTTTTGTCGTGAATAAGCAAATCAAGTAATATTATAATTAATAACAATATAATTAAAAATCAAAAAAAAAAATTTTTTGGTTTGTATGGAAAAATGATTTTTAAGGCCCCGCTCTTTACGGCCCCGCACAGTGGGGAAAATGGGACTTTTTTTTGTCCAATTTTGCCTACATGTCGCAATTCTTAACCGATTATGGTTTTTCTTTTTTTGTATTTTAGCTAATAAAATTCCGCATCGATCTGTCATTGTGGATTTTGGAAAAAAAATTTCCGATTACTTTTTATATTTTCCTAAATTTCAGAAAATTTAATTTTTTTCAGTATTTTTGCAATAAAAAATGTATTAGGCATGGGACGAATATGTTTTATAGACTAAATTAAAGGTATTGGAACCCCTTATCAATGACGTGATTAGTATTTGAAAATATGTTATTATTTTGGTTTTTATAACCAGACAAAAATTCAAGAATTTTCACTTTTAAAAGCCTATATCTTTAAAACTAATGTACCAATTTCAATGAAATCTTTTTTAGATTAAAGCTTATGTTTTGCTTAGTCATGATTGGTACACAAAATTTGTTTAAAAAAATATTTTATTTTTTGCTTAAATTTTACCTTATGATTTTTAGAATTTGAAAATTATTTTTAGTCTGTTTAAAAAAAAAAAAGGTTGTTACATTGTAAATTCGAAAAAAAGAGTTAAACAATTTTGCAAAAATACTTTATTTACCAATAATGGTTAAGAAAATGATAAGCTTTAATCTAAAAAAAAATTTCATTGAAATTGGTACATTATTTAAAATGATATAGGTACTTAAAAGTGAACATTTTTAAGTTTTCATATGTTAATAAAAACCAAAATAACAATAAATTAACAAATTCTATTAATGTCATTTATAAGGAGTTCAAATACTTTTAATTTTGTCCATATAGCTTATTCGTCTCCTGTCTATTACATTTTTTAGAGCAAAAATTCTAAAAAAATTAATATTTTCCGAAATTTAAAAAAATATTCAAATAAAACAAAAACGATTTTTAGAAATCCACCATGACAGACCGATGAGGAATTTTATTAGCTAAATTTCAAAAAAAGAAAAACTAAAATCGGTTAAGAATTGCGACCTGTAGGCAAAATCGGACAAAAAAAGTCAATTTTTCCCCACTGTGCCCCGTCGCGTAGTGAAGGCGTGGTCGTAGGGGCGTAAAATTTTTCCTGAGTTATTTTTTAGTCAAAAGGAAAAAAATGAGGGGGTACCGTCTCAACATTTCCAACATTTCCAAAATAAGGGACACTCTAATGTATTTATATTATTATAATTTTTTTTTTTAAATCCAAATTTAGTTTTTCACAAAATCTCATAAATGTACAAGTTTATCTGAAAAAAGTGATTTATGGGAATATTATAGTTTTTTATTTACGAATTATCATAAATACATAAAAACACAGCATTTTAGAAAAAAAAATTTAACAAAATTTTTTTTTTTTTAATCTTTTAGTCGTTTTTTATGTTTTTGGAAAAAAAAAACACGAAACCCTTGAACATGTAATAAAGCTACAAAAAACAACTGGAGGGGACGTTTTATTGGCTAAAGAGGGGAGGGTTTACCGGGAGACTATGGGGGACACCTTCCCCTCGCGATAAACGTTGCCAAAAAAATAGATGTCAGTTTTTGCACCTAATTAATAAAATTTTTTCATTATTTAAATTATTTTTTCTATACACGCCCCCAAAAAGGGGCCGACCGAAAAAATGGCATTCCTGATCCCCCTTGGTTCAAACTCAGGTCGATGAACTCCATATGGCATTAAAATGTTTCATTTATTGAACAAATATACAAATAAAACTTGTAAAAAAAATATTTTTCTGGGGTAGTTTTAGTTCTTCAAGGGGGAACTTTTTCCCCCCTAGTCCAATTTTGCTCGTTCAAGAACTTAACCAGCCTAAGATCATTATACATATTTGTGACAACTTCAGAATTGTAGCTCTTATTTTTTATACTTTATGGTGTGCTCAACAACAGACGGACGGACACACGGTTAGTCAAAGAATGTCTTAGAATCGATCAGTGATCAATAATATACACGTTAAGGGGCCCTAGACCCATATTTCGATGCGTTACATACGTAATGACAAAGTGAGTGTAAGCCCATACTGTAGTTGAAGGGTATAAACACATATATGAACCGATTATTATGAAAGTGAGGTAAGTCCACATGGTTTCAAAACGAGATATTGAAGGGTTTGCGTTTTTAAGTCTTTAAAAATCTGGGTACTTTATATTGATTAAATTTTAATCTAGGTGTTATCTCAGGTACCTAAATTTACTTATTGAGTATTATTTTGTTAAGATTTAATTAAACCCGCCATTTCTCACTATATAAAAGGGACCTATTTTTTAAATTTACTTTTTATAGCTTTTAAAAATTAAATTTTTATAGCTGATAAGGTATATCGGTAGTGTTTTAACACTTAAATCGCCCTATTGTTTGATCATAAACTAAATTTGTTACAGAACTTTGAGATGCGCTAAAAAAATTTTACTAGTAACCGATTTATCAAAAATGTTAATTTTGAAAGTGAGGCTACTCCACTCAAAATTTTTTTGTAGTGTTAAAAATAACCTAATAATCGCTGATAGAGTAAAACATTGATGATTTTTATTCTTTAATAACTCCATAATTTAATCCTTAACTAACTTTAATACAAAATTCTGAGATGTTCTGAACAAAATTTTACTAGTAAACGATTTATGAAAAATGTTAATTTTGAAAGTGGTGTTAGTCCACATTTTTTTTTTTGTAGTGTTAAAAACAACCTTATAATCGCTGATAGAGTAAAACATTGATGATTTTTATTCTTAAATAACTTCATAATTTAATCCTAAACTAACTTTGTTACAGAATTCAGAGATGAGCTAAACAAAATTTTACTAGTTAACGATTTATCAAAAACATTAATTTTGAAAGTGGTGTTAGTCCACATTTTTTTTGTAATGTATAAAATAACCTTTATATCTCTGACAAAGAATATCCGTAGCGTTTTTAACTCTAAAATAGCACTATTGCTTAGTCCTAAACTAATTTTGTTACAGAATTTTAAGATGAGCTAAAAAAATTTTTACTAGTAAACGATTTATCAAAAATGTTAATTTTGAAAGTGAGGCTAGTCCACACAAAATATTTTTGTAGTGTTAAAAATAACCTAATAATCGCTGAAAGAGTAAAACATTGATGATTTTTATTCTTTAATAACTCCATAATTTAATCCTTAACTAACTTTAATACAAAATTCTGAGATGTTCTGAACAAAATTTTACTAGTAAACGATTTATGAAAAATGTTAATTTTGAAAGTGGTGTTAGTCCACATTTTTTTTGTAGTGTTAAAAATAACCTTATACTCGCTGATAGAGTAAAACTTTGATGATTTTTATTCTTAAATAACTCCATAATTTAATTCTAAACTAACTTTGGTACAGAATTCTGAGATGAGCTAAACAAAATTTTACTAGTTAACGATTTATGAAAAATGTTAATTTTGAAAGTGGTGTTAGTCCACATTTTTTTGTAGTGTTAAAAATAACCTTATAATCGCTGATAGAGTAAAACATTGATGATTTTTATTCTTAAATAACTCCATAATTTAATCCTAAACTAACTTTGGTACAGAATTCTGAGATGAGCTAAACAAAATTTTACTAGTTAACGATTTATCAAAAATGTTAATTTTGAAAGTGGTGTTAGTCCACATTTTTTTGTAATGTATAAAATAACCTTTATATCTCTGACAAAGAATATCCGTAGCGTTTTTAACTCTAAAATAGCACTATTGCTTAGTCCTAAACTAATTTTGTTACAGAATTGTAAGATGAGCTAAAAAAAATTTTACTAGTAAACGATTTATCAAAAATGTTAATTTTGAAAGTGAGGCTAGTCCACACAAAATTTTTTTGTAGTGTTAAAAATAACCTAATAATCGCTGATAGAGTAAAACATTGATGATTTTTATTCTTTAATAACTCCATCATCTCAGAATTCTGTACCAAAGTTAAATTATGGAGTTATTTAAGAATAAAAATCATCAATGTTTTACTCTATCAGCGATAATTAGGTTATTTTTAATACTACAAAAAAATTTTGTGTGGACTAGCCTCACTTTCAAAATTAACATTTTTGATAAATCGTTTACTAGTATAATTTTTTTTATCTCATCTTACAATTCTTTAACAAAATTAATAGAGGACAAGGCAATAGGGCTATTTTAGAGTTAAAAACTCTACGGATACTCTTTATCAGAGATATAAAGGTTATTTTATGCATTACAAAAAAAATGTGGACTAACACCACTTTCAAAATTAATGTTTTTGATAAATCGTTAACTAGTAAAATTTTGTTTAGCTCATCTCAGAATTCTGTACCAAAGTTAGTTTAGAATTAAATTATGGAGTTATTTAAGAATAAAAATCATCAAAGTTTTACTCTATCAGCGATTATAAGGTTATTTTTAACACTACAAAAAAAAATGTGGACTAACACCACTTTCAAAATTAACATTTTTCATAAATCGTTAACTAGTAAAATTTTGTTTAGCTCATCTCAGAATTCTGTACCAAAGTTAGTTTAGAATTAAATTATGGAGTTATTTAAGAATAAAAATCATCAAAGTTTTGGAGTTCGATCGTGACTGTCATGAAAGAAGGACGTCTAGCGGAAGGTGATAATAATATTCATTTGTTCTATGTGGTTTTTTCTTATTTTTCAACGCATATTTTTTTTGTTGCGTTGTTGTTTTAACTAGAGAAAGAGACTCTTAAACAACAAATTAAAAAAAAAAAGAATTAATTTACGAAACTATGTCAGAGCTTAATGCTCAACATTCCTTAATAAACAATGACAAAAACAATGTAAATAATTCATTAACACAAAATAATGCAAAATCAGAAAATGATAGAAAAAGAAAAAGTGAACCAATAAGTGCGACAATGGCAAAACAACTAAAAAATAATTATTATGCTATTCTTGATAACGATAAAGAATGTAACGAAGAATATTTAAAAATATTTGAAAAACATGTACAAGAGCACGAACAAACAACAACATCTAGTAGCTCCACAAGAAATAGCAATATAAATAATAATAATACTCTTAACAATAATAATACTCTAAATAATGAAAATACAACAAACAACACTCAAAACAGAAACAAAAAAATCCCACCTATCAACATATTTGGTGTGGATCCCAATGAACTTATAAAGTTTATAAAAAAAGGTCTTAATCTAAATGACTTTAAAATAAGAGAATTTTACAATAAAAAAATATCTCTTTATGTGTCATCAATGGATGATTACAACAGAGTTAAAGCATATTTACAAAAAACAAAAGCAAATTTTTTTACTTTTACTCCAAAAGATATAAAAACAAAAACATACTTATTAAAAGGTCTCAGTGCTAACATTGATAATAATGAAATTTTGGAAGAACTGCGTGCATTCCAAAATGAGAACTTACAATTTTTAAAAGTAAGCGAATTCAAAACCAAAAAATCAACAAATGAAAACTATGCTCTCCCAATTTATTTAGTTCAAATTAGTAGTAATAGTAGAACTAACGAGTTACATGCAATTAAGGGTTTGCAGCATCGCTGTATTCGATGGGAACCCTTAAGAAAACCTGAAATTACCCAATGTAGAAACTGTCAGAGTTTCTTTCATAGTGCATCTAATTGCTATTTAGCTAAAAGATGTGTTAAATGCAACGAAAGCCATGAAATTGGAAAATGTAGCATAAATAACGTACCAGATAATGAAAGGGATAAACTGTTTTGTGTGCTTTGTGGTAAACATGGCCACCCGGCATCATATAAAGGATGCGAAAAATATAAAGAAATTCAACAGAAGCTTCGAGCCAAAAAACAAATTTTAAAACAAAATAGAACTGCAAATACATCACATAATGTTAATCCTAACATGAGCTTTGCTGATACTTTAAAAAACAATCATCCTCAAAATCAAAATAATACAAACCCGATACAAATGGCCTTAGAAGAGTTTAAAAATTCCATGCAAAATCTTTCCAATCAAATAGTTAATTTACATAAACAACTACAAATACAAGCATCTAGGATAGATTCTATCTTTTCCTTGTTAGAAGCTTAAATAATCACCATGGCTGCAAGCATTGAAAGTATTGTAAAAAATCTTAATATAATCCAAATTAACGTTAATTCTCTTATAAGATTAAGTAGAAGATACGAATTATGTAATTTTATTAGTAAATATAATCCGGACTTAGTACTACTAAATGAAACAAAACTTAATAACCGACATAAAGTTACCTTTAAAGATTACCACTTTATACGCAAAGATAGGGTTAACTCTACTAGGGGAGGTGGAACGGGAGTTTTAATAAAACAAAACATTAAATATCAAAACTATACCAACAATGCTATTAATTCTTTTAAAGTATTGGAAACTTGTGTTTTAAAAATTCCATTAGTTGCTAATAAAACACTGTTCGTAATATCAGCTTATTACCCTTCTGGTAATAACAATAACAATTTAAAAACCGAATTATTACAACTTTTTCAATCCCTAAATTTACAAAACGCCAACAACTTTTATATATTGGCAGGAGACCTCAATTGCAAACATATGGATTGGGGTAATGACTCAAATAACGTAAAAGGTAATATGCTAAAAGAATGGCTATCATGTAATGAGATCGTATTTAGGTGTAGCTTATATGCATCAGCGGCACCTTCGTACCCGCGTTGTAGTTCGTATTTAGATCTGTGTATAGCTGACTCTCGCTTATCCATACACAAAGAGAATAATACAATAAACTGTCTTAAAAACCTTGATTATGATAGCGACCATGACGCAATACAAATTTTAGTTTTACAGGATGAAACTGATCACCCAGTCACTCTTTTTAAAGAAATTCCTGATTCCCAATTTAACTACAAACAAACTAACTGGAAAAAGTTTAAAAATAGTATTGCAAATGAGTATAATAATAAGGAACCTATATCAAATCAGAAAAATCTCACCAATTCAGAAATTGATTTTTATCTAATCAAGTTAAATGACATGATAATTCGTTCGATTGAAAAATCAGTTCCTAAATTTCAAAATATTGATTCAACAAAAAAATTTACAAATTCAACTATAAGGAAATTGCAATCAGAAAAAAGCAAAATTTTAACCTTAATAAAAAAACACAATCGATTAGAGCGCTTATTATTACCAGCTGAGCTTAATTTACTAAAATGCAAAATCAAGCTAATCAAAAAGCTAATTAATGATAATTTTACTATAGCAGTCAATACACATGTGCAAGAAAAACTTAAAAGTATTGATCATAAAAATTCCTCAAATATGTTTTGTGAAGTAAAAAAACAGTTTAGGTCAATACAACCGGTGAATATTAATACTCTTCAAATCCCACAAGATGAGGAATTTTTAATCAGAAATGCAGGTATTTCACCTGAAGATCTAGAAAGGGATGACGAAGGTAGTAAATTTGTAGTAAAAGATCAAAGTCAAATTTTGAACACTATTGGAGCTTATCTAGAGTCAATTCATTCTTTTAAAGAAATCGATCCCCAAAATAGAGTGCATATTGATGTGGATACTTGTTTCAAAAATTTTTTGGAAACGAAAAATGAATATGAAACTAATCTATCATCCCTTTTAAAATTTACGGATTATTTCAAGGCTAACGAGATAGATGAATCTATAAATGAGAATTATTTTATAACGAATAGTTCGTTGTTATACATTTTCAAAAGTTTAAAGAAAAAACTTTCTTCAGGTTTAGACAATATCCCAAATATTGTATTAAAAAATATTCCTGATATAATGGTCCATGAATATTGCATTCTTTTCAATAATATGCTTAACAATTCCTATTTTCCGCGAGCTTGGAAAGTAGCGAAAGTTGTAATTTTGCCCAAAAAGGATAAGGATACAAGTATTCTAAAAAATCTCCGTGCTATTAGTTTACTACCAAATATTAGTAAAGTTTTTGAAATTTGCGTAAATAATAATTTAGTAAGGTTCTGTGAAAAAAATCAATTAAATAATGAAAGACAATTCGGTTTCAAATACAAGCATTCAACAATTCACGCAACACATACGCTTGTCTCAAATATTCATTGGAACCTGAACAAATCCTTGTGTACAGGTGCCTGTTTGATAGACTTCGAAAAGGCGTTTGATAGCATATGGATACCGGCATTAATTTACAAATTACTGAAATATAAAATACCTATATATTTAGTTATACTATTGCACAACATGTTAAACAACAAATCCTTTCTAGTCTGCAATAGAAAACAAATAAGTACAAACAAATTTATTGTAGTAAATGGTCTTCAACAGGGAACAGTGAATTCCCCAATTCTGTTTAATATTTTTATATTTGATTTATTAATGAAAATTGATAATATCATTGCTTTTGCAGATGATATTATAATATATCACGCAGATAATAAAATAGAAAAAATTAATAATGAATTACAAACATACTTTAAAATAGTTGAAAAATACGCAATAGACTGGAAAATGAAAATTAACTATAACAAATGTGAAACCATTCTCTTCCGTCCGCCAGTAGGAAAATGTAATCACAACATAAGAACAAAATGGAAAGATTTTGGTATAAAATCAAATACCAATATACGTATTCCCAATAAACAAGTAGTAAAATACTTGGGAATTTACCTAGACAAATTTTTATATTTCAATTCTCATATAAATACACAAATAATTAAAGCAAGAAATGCTTTTTTCATGTACAAAAAACTATTTTATTCAGAATACATCAATCCTAGAGTTAAAGTCATACTTTACCAATCACTAATTAGACCAATTATAACATACGGTTGTCAAATATGGTTTAACATCTCTCCATCATATATGGAGAAAATTCGAGTTTTTGAACGAAAGTGTCTAAGATCATGCACATTGCTGTATAGATCTCCAAATAGTGATTATGTGAAATACATATCAAACCAAAAATTATACAATTCTGCAAAAATAGGTAGAATAGATAATTTTATTATTCATATAATTAGAAATCATATTGTTAAAAGTTGTGAATGCTTTGAGAATAATTTAATTATGGCACCTTATTACACTGAAGAAAAATATATATATAAAACCCTCCAAAGTGGATATGTACCACCTGAGGCTTTCGTTTACCTCGACAGTAAAGGATTTATCCAAAATGAAATAGGCATACCTATATTTTACCATATATATAGAAGAGCCAATAAAAAAGCTATTCATTGCAATCAAATCACACTTGATAATACTAGGTTTGATACAAGTATTTATTCAGGTGATAAAAACATTTTTCCAAACATAAATAAAAGAAAATTTTGGTGGCTTAACTAAAATCTCCCCTTCTAACTTTTACCCCTTGACAGAACTTTTTATCCTATAAATATAGAAGTAACTTTTTTTTGAAATTTTTTTGTTACATTAAATTATATTAATTATACTTACATATTTGTATATAAAATAAATCTTATATATATTTCTAAAAAAAATATTTAAATTATCATATAAAATTAGTATACTTGAGAGCCCGATTATGGGACTATGTATAACAATAATTTATAATTACTATTTGTTTATTTATAGTTTTAAGTACACGAATTTTCCTTAAATAAACACTTAAAAAAAAAAAAAAAAAAAAAAAAATCATCAAAGTTTTACTCTATCAGCGATTATAAGGTTATTTTTAACACTACAAAAAAAAAATGTGGACTAACACCACTTTCAAAATTAACATTTTTCATAAATCGTTAACTAGTAAAATTTTGTTTAGCTCATCTCAGAATTCTGTACCAAAGTTAGTTTAGGATTAAATTATGGAGTTATTTAAGAATAAAAATCATCAACGTTTTACTCTATCAGCGATTATAAGGTTATTTTTAACACTACAAAAAAAATGTGGACTAACACCACTTTCAAAATTAACATTTTTCATAAATCGTTAACTAGTAAAATTTTGTTTAGCTCATCTCAGAATTCTGTACCAAAGTTAGTTTAGAATTAAATTATGGAGTTATTTAAGAATAAAAATCATCAAAGTTTTACTCTATCAGCGATTATAAGGTTATTTTTAACACTACAAAAAAAAAAATGTGGACTAACACCACTTTCAAAATTAACATTTTTCATAAATCGTTAACTAGTAAAATTTTGTTTAGCTCATCTCAGAATTCTGTACCAAAGTTAGTTTAGGATTAAATTATGGAGTTATTTAAGAATAAAAATCATCAACGTTTTACTCTATCAGCGATTATAAGGTTATTTTTAACACTACAAAAAAAATGTGGACTAACACCACTTTCAAAATTAACATTTTTCATAAATCGTTAACTAGTAAAATTTTGTTTAGCTCATCTCAGAATTCTGTACCAAAGTTAGTTTAGAATTAAATTATGGAGTTATTTAAGAATAAAAATCATCAAAGTTTTACTCTATCAGCGAGTATAAGGTTATTTTTAACACTACAAAAAAAATGTGGACTAACACCACTTTCAAAATTAACATTTTTCATAAATCGTTTACTAGTAAAATTTTGTTCAGAACATCTCAGAATTTTGTATTAAAGTTAGTTAAGGATTAAATTATGGAGTTATTAAAGAATAAAAATCATCAATGTTTTACTCTTTCAGCGATTATTAGGTTATTTTTAACACTACAAAAATATTTTGTGTGGACTAGCCTCACTTTCAAAATTAACATTTTTGATAAATCGTTTACTAGTAAAATTTTTTTTAGCTCATCTTACAATTCTGTAACAAAATTAGTTTAGGACTAAGCAATAGGGCTATTTTAGAGTTAAAAACGCTACGGATATTCTTTATCAGAGATATAAAGGTTATTTTATGCATTACAAAAAAAATGTGGACTAACACCACTTTCAAAATTAACGTTTTTGAGAAATCGTTAACTAGCAAAACTTCTCTCATAAAATTCTCAGACGTTTTTAAAGTTTTCTTTGAACTTTTTTTTTTAATCGAAAGATACCATTAAACTGTATCCAAATCTATCGTTAACTAAGTTTTTTTGAAAATGTGACTTACCCCACTATCATAATAAATGGTTCATATAACGGTCTTGTTTAATAAATGATACCCAGACTTTTTACACAAAAATGGGAATAAAAAAAAAGGGCCGGGCATTGTCTGTACTTTTTTTTTTTTTAAATAAAAGCTGATATCCTATACTTTTTTAAAATCCACAAAACTAAATCCAACTATTACTAACTTAATATGTGTGGCCCATTAAATATGGAAAATATCCCAATTTCGGACCCTTTTTAAAAAAATTACTAAAAACGTTAAGACACTATTTTTATAAACAAAAAAAAATTACAATTTAGTTTAATACCTGGTGTTTAAGGTTCCATTATAAAAGATTTTCTTTTAAAAGACTAAATACTACTAATAGTCGCTTGAATTGTAAATAATTTCAATTTTTTTACTTTTTTCAAAGACTGCAAAAATTGCTAACTTTGACAGCTCACCGAAAAAAAAGTAAACAACTTAGTTGATTGATTTTGATAACTAGTGTTGCAGAATTTTATCTACTTTTACCCAATACCAAATTTTATAACAAAAACTTAATTTATAAATTTCAATTAATCGCCACTTTGGTACCATTTGAACCCAATGTGCGTTGGGCGCCAAACTTAAACCTTCTCCCTCGTGAGTAATGTTTACAAATTTATTTATTATGCTTTTTGCCCTTGAGTTATACACTGTATAAGAGCAAATCCATGGGAAATTTAACTGACGGATCACCGATTTTGACAGTTTTTTAACATTTTTGTGCTCGGAAACCGTAAGTCGTACGAAAAAACTTATTAAAACAATATTGTATATAAAATTATGAAGATTTAAAATTTATAAACAAATTTTTTTTTTTTTAAATTTCAACAAAAAATGTTGAAAACAATATTTGAATGCCCTTTTTTCTGGGAAGGGCACTATTGATTTCTAAAATCAAAATTCTGTTTTAAAGTCTAGAATGTCCTTTTAACGCTGTAAAATTTTCAGAGAGGTGTTTTTTCGTATTGTTGAGCAATTAATTTTTAATGTTTGTTAGATCGCCACATATTTGATTTTTTTTTTAATTTTGGCAAAAAATCAAAAATTTAGCTTTATCACCAACTTTAAAAATTTATTTCTCCACAACACAAAAAAACACCTCCCTGAAATTTTTACAGCGTTAAAAGGACATTCTAAACTTTAATAAAAAATGTTGGTTTTGGAAATACATGGTGTCCTTGATAGGATAAAAGGACATTCCAATATTCCCAGGAAATTTTTTGGAACAGATTCCTATTAAGGAGTGAGATCATAAAAATGTTAACACACATTTTTGCCTACAACTTTGGTGTAAAGCTTCCAAATTTTTTTTTTTCGGCAGTTTACATTTTAAAAATATGTCAGTTAATAAATTAATTTACATCATGAGTTTTAATTTGCAATTTTTTACACAATGGACGATGAAAGAAAAGTGCGTTCAAAAATAATTAAATATTTTCAACAAAACCAAACATGGACATACAAAAAAATTGCCAAAGAAACTAATGTATGCCGCCAAACAGTTTCAAAAGTGGTAAAAAGGTATCTGGAACACCTAACAATTGAAAGGAAGCCGGGAACAGGAACAACGACTGGTTATCGTAACATTGGTAAGGCATATAAAGTTAAAAGCATCCTTAAGAGAGCTCCTAACACATCTGGCAGAAAAACAGCTCGGTTAGCCCAATGCTCAGACTTTTTTGTACGTAAAGTGAAACGTAAGGCGGGACTAAAGTCCTACAAAGTTCAAAAAGTTCCCGATAGAAACGCTTTTAAAAATTTGGAGGCCAAAACCAGAGCTAGAAAATTGAAATCAAATTTTATAAAAAAATACAACTGTTGTGTAATGGACGACGAAACTTATGTCCTGGCTGATTTTGCGCAGCTCCCTGGTCAAGAATTTTATGTTTCCGATGTTCGAGGAAATGTTGCGGAAAAATTTCGGTCAAAAAAGCAAACGAAATTCCCCAAAAAATTCCTAGTATGGCAAGCCATATGTAGCTGCGGCCAAAGAAGCCAGTCATTTGTGACATCTGGCTCTATAAACAGCGAAATTTATATCAAGGAGTGTTTGCAGAAGAGACTTCTTCCGTTCTTGAGTCAGCACAATGTATCCACTTACTTTTGGCCCGATTTAGCATCTTGTCACTACAGCAAGAAAGCGCTGGAGTGGTATAATGATAATAATGTGGTTTTTGTACCAAGAGAGGCAAATCCACCAAACTGCCCGGAGCTCAGGCCAGTGGAGAGATATTGGGCTCTTGTTAAAAAAGAATTAAAGGGCACAAAAAAGGTCTCCCAGGACATGCAAGATTTCAAACGTAGATGGACCACCTGCTCTAAAAAGGTGACAGAAACTACCATAAAAGCCTTAATGGGAGGGTTTCCGGAAAAAGTGGATAACTTTGTTCGTAGTGGTTAGAGTTCCATGCGGTTTTTTTGTTATGATTTTGTATTAAATTTTATTTAATAAAAATTTGGTTTGAAGTCTTAAAATTCAGTAGTCTGTTTTTTATTTAACTTTATGTGTGTTAACATTTTTATGATCTCACTCCTTACAATAGATTCTTGAATATATTCTACGGTAATCACAACAAAATTTTCTATGTAAAATTATTTTCCAAAAAAAACTACTTGCTCTAAAAAACGATTGCTTTCGGGACAATTTCAAACAAAAATCATTGATTCTGGATTGTTAAGTAGAACAACGGTTGCAGGGTAATATGATGTGTTCTGGAATCGATTATTTGGAACCGAAAATTTTGCTGGGTTGTTTTAAAAAACTTTTGTTAAATTTTTTTTGAAATTTTATTTTTATTTCTAAATTTAAAATCTCCATAATTTTATCAACATAATTGTCAGAGAAAGTTTTTTCGTACAACTAACGATTTCCGAGTAAAAAAGAACAAAAAAACAGTCTAGAGCAGCGGTTACCAACCTTTTTGGCTCGCGTACCCCTAATTTTAATTTTTATCAGCCGCGTACCCCCTAAAAAGTTTTTGTTTTCGTTAAAAAACTTCACATATAAATATAAGAGTTAATTTTGAAATTTTTGATCTGCGGGTATTATAATTTTTTGAAGGATTTAGGGGAGATCAAAATAATGGTGGTATTTTTTGGACAAATGTTCGCTCCTTGATATTGCATCTGATTTCACCAGTCGATTCTACTCCAAAAACTAAAACAGCGGACGTTTTTTAAACTCTTAAAAAAAGTTCCAAAAACCCATAACAAGGGCGAAAATATAATGTTTTTAGTTTTTATACCCTCCACTTAGTGATAGAGGGTATATATAAGTTTGTCATTCCGTTTGTAACTCATCGAAATATAGATCTGGGACCCCATAAAGTATATATATTCATGATGCCCGATCGATTTTAAGATATTCTAGCGATGTCCGTCTGTCCGTCTGTCCGTCTGTCCGTCTGTCCGTCTGTCCGTCTGTCCGTCTGTCCGTCTGTCCGTCTGTCCGTCTGTCTGTGGAAAATGCTCTCGCGGACAAAATATTGCACAGAGATGACTGAAACTTAACATATTTATTGGAAGTTCTCCCGAGAAGTTTGGTATTGCATTTGAGCGATATCGGTTCAGCGGTTCAAAAGTTATGAACGAAAATGTAAGCACACCTCAAAAATTTCAGTACATTCAACATAACCTAAAAATACAAAAAGCTTTAATTCGGCTTCTGGTTGACATATGTGAACATAATTAAACACCAAATGGTATTTAAACAAGTACGAACATAATTTTTGACAAAAAAAGAAAAAAATCGCGGATTTTTTTTTCCAAAATTTTTTTTCGCGGAATTTTTTTTCAAAAAAATTTTTTTTTCAAAAGTAATTTCCTTTTAAATAAAGTTTTTTGCAATAATCTTTTTGAAATTGTGGAGGGTATCACTACATTCGGCAAGGCCGAATTTAGCTTTTTTACTTGTTTTAAATGTTTTTTTTAATACGAGGGTAGATTAATATTTCCGTGACTTTTTGAATGAAACACCCTCGTATATGCAATGAAAGGGCATTTTGAGCTTAACAAAATGGTACCAAAATTTCCACTCTATCACAACCCGTCTCAAAAATGCCCAAAAACACGTTTTTTGAGTACTTTGACATAAATTTTCTCAAAAACCTGACATCATAGAAATATTTTGGAACCATATTCGAAATCAGCATCAGAAGGTTAGTCGAAAACAAGTGGTCAGATTTCAAAATATCCCCTAAAAATATATCAAAAAAATGCTCTCTTAAATGCACAAAAATACGTTTTTTGTGAACTTTGTCCTCAACTTTCTTAAAAACCTGACGTTATGGAAAACTTTGGAAGCCAGATGCGGAACCAACATTGAAAGCTTAATCTAAAACGAATGTTCAAATTACTAAAATTGTGCATACCCCTGCGAACAGTTTCGCGTACCCCCTAGTGCTACGCGTACCATAGGTTGGTAACCGCTGGTCTAGAGCAACTATTTAATTTTATGCCAAAATTTTGAAAAAAAACATATATTTGGCTCTCTAACATACTTTGAAAATTTATTGCTCAACAATGCGAAATAACACCTCTCTGAAATTTTAACAGCGTTAAAATGCCATTCTTAACTTTAAAACAAAATTTTATTTTTGGAAATCCATGGTGTCCTTGCTAGGAAAAAAGGACATTCAAATATTGTTTTCAAAATTTTTTGTTGAAATTTTTGAAAAAAATTTTTTTAAAAAAAATTTAAAATTTTAA
>CAWUER010000086.1:0-39243 GCA_963921195.1 Pegoplata infirma
CAATGTTTATCAGCATAAAAGTTATATAAATATGTAATGTAAATATATATTAGAGTGTCCCTTATTTTGGAAATGTTGGAAATGTTGAGACGGTACCCCCTCATTTTTTTCCTTTTGACTAAAAAATAACTCAGGAAAAATTTTACGCCCCTACGACCACGCCTTCCCTACGCGACGGGGCCGTAAAGAGCGGGGCCTTAAAAATCATTTTTCCATACAAAGCAAAAAATTTTTTTTTTGATTTTAAATTTTTTTGTTTTTAATTATAATATTACTTGGTTAGCTTATTCACGACAAAAAATTTGAATTTGGTGGGATGAGGCTTTCAGTTCTAAAAAATTTTTCGAAAAAAAAAATTTAGAGCTTTTGGGGTCCTACAGTAAAAATTTTTTAAAAATTTTTTTTTTTTAGTTTTGACAAGCAACGGTTTTAGTTGTAATGTTGCTTTTAATGATATATATTCATAAAAAAATATTATTCATATCTGTGACATCTTGATCGTGTATCGAAAAACATCAAAAATGCATTTTTTACCCTTTTTTAGATCACGATAAAGATGTCACAGATAGGAATAATATTTTTTTATGAAAATATATCATTAAAAGCAACAATTCAACTAAAACGGTTGCTTGTCAAAACTAAAAAAAAATATTTTTTAAAAAATTTTTACTGTAGGACCCCAAAAGCTCTAAATTTTTTTTTTTCGAAAAATTTTTTAGAACTGAAAGCCTTATCCCACCAAAATAAAATTTTTTGTCGTGAATAAGCTAACCAAGTTATATTATAATTAATAACAAAAAAATTTAAAATCAAAAAAAATTTTTTTTGCTTTGTATGGAAAAATGATTTTTAAGGCCCCGCTCTTTACGGCCCAGTCGCGTAGGGAAGGCGTGGTCGTAGGGGCGTAAAATTTTTCCTGAGTTATTTTTTAGTCAAAAGGAAAAAAATGAGGGGGTACCGTCTCAACATTTCCAACATTTCCAAAATAAGGGACACTCTAATATATATATTTGTAAACAATAAATATTTAATAGAATTTATAATAATTAATATTTGAATGGAAATTAAATAATATACATATATTAATGCATTTGGCTTTTCATGCCAGTTATGCAATTTTGAAAAAGCCCAGGCAGAAAAATAAAATCATCAAAGCGTTTTAAAAGTACAATAGATGGTGGTACAAGCGTTTCCAGAACGTCAAGGTTTTTATGTTAAGAGTGCTTTTAAAACGTCCGAATGATAACGTCGTTAAACGGTCATATGATTGTTTTTCAAAACGCTCGAAAAGCATTCGGAGGACTAAAAATAAAATGGTTAAAGGACGCTTTATCTGGATTTTTTCGAATTTGTAAATTTTTATAATTGATATTTTTGATATATTTTCCCACAATCGACTAAAAAATAATTAAGTTTTAGCAAGAGGTTTTTTTAATATTTTCCAGCAAATTCCGTGTTTTCTTTTTTAACAGAGAGGATGTGTGCCACATTCCCCAAAACAGAATGGCACAATTATCATGCCCTACTTTATTTGTGGAAGATATAAAACATTTTTTTAATTCGTAAAAATGTTGCTGTAAAAGCACTTTTGAGTTGGTAAAACAAACAGTCTTCAGCGCGTTTGGAAAATAGTACTTTTAAAGTGCTTAATTTTTTGTACCATCATCAATTTCTGCCTGGGAGGTTATTTAAAAAGATATCAAATTTTCGATAGATTTTAGTTAAAATTGAAAATGTCAAAATATAGCTCTAGGACTTCACAAATTACATACAGCGCCTCCCAGCTTATTTTAAATTTTAAATTTTCTAAGGATAAAATATGAGAACCTCCATGCATGGAGATCCCACTGTGAATTTTGGATATTTTATACACAACATGAAGGTTATCACAATTTTTTTTTTAAACGAAGATGTGTTTTTTTTTTAAATATTCACAAAGAACAAATGTTTTTGCATTTTTTCTACTTTTTTAAAACAAAACCGTGTAATTTTGACAATAATTTCAGAAAGCACCAGTCTTTAGCTTTCATATGAGCCAAGAATTGGGAAAATCAGGCAGTTTGTTTAAAAGTTAGAGCACTTAACGTGATGTATTTTTTTCAATTTTGCTAATAATGTTGAACTTTGACGCCCGATCAGATCCGGATTTCCCTTAAAGCAAAGAAGGCAACTCCCTAGGGGCTCACATCCAGTGGGGGCCCACCCTCTCAGAATCTTAAGACTCAAAATCTATGAATTTTTTGTCGAAAAAATTTCTTAAGAACTAAGAACATTTTTTTTAACGAAACAATATTTCAGAATCGAAAATTTTGTGGACGTATTTTTTATGATTATGACACATATTTTCTATTTAAAAATTTTCAGATTCTGATACATTTTTCTATAGAAAATTCTTAGATTCTGAGACATTTTTTCTAAACAGAAATTGTCACATTTTAAAATTCTGTGACATTCTTTTTCAAGAAAAATTCTTTGATTCCAAAAAAAATATCCCGAAAACAAATTCTCAGTATTTGAAATGTTATATCTTAATACAAATCAGGGATGGAATTGTTGATACAAATGTACTTTTTTTGATACTATTTAATGTTGAAAAATACGTTGATACGCCCGCGACTAATTTGATACATTTTTAAATTGAACAAATTTTAATTCATTTTTTATTGAAATTTTTTTCTTGCATTAATTTTTCCCCATTTTCTACGCGGAGAAACTCTTTTTCTTAAAAGAGTTTTATTTATGTTGATGTATAGTCTAATGAATACCATGTATGATCTTATGACTTTTCACTTATTCCCTAGGAATAATTTTTGTCTTAAGTTATATTTTCATATCTCTCATAGTTTTCAAGATAAGCTTAAAATGTAATTTTTATGACGTTCAAACGCTATTTTTCCAAAAACCGCTCTTGCGAAGATTTTAATTTTCGTCGAAATATAGGTAGTAGTGGGGCACCCCAGATTCATAATCAACAAAGAACTTAACGGTGTTCGCAACTTGAAGTTTAAGTTGGTTCGGCCGAGGGGTGTTTTGTTTAATAAATTTGTTTTTTACCGGAACAAATGTCAAATCTCATTTTTATTTTTAAAATACATTCATAAACTTTTAGTACCTGTTTCGTTTAAAATTACTATTTTTTTTTTGTTTTAAATAAAAAAAAGTACCTTGAGGGTCAAAAAAGTACAATTTAAAATCATTTTTGATACCAAATCGAAATTGCCATATTTCATCCCTGATACAAATATTCGATACACAGAGATTTTTTAAAATAACACAGAGGATTTTTTTTAAACAACAAACAGATTCTGAAAAAATGTTACTATTGTTATACAATATTTCAGAGGGCACCCACCGATTGTCCTGAAACTTGAAAATGGGAATTAGGGGGAAAAATAAGAGTTGCCTGTCTTTTTTTAGCTGCCCAATCTCAAATTTAAAAAAGAGTTGCCACCCTATGCAAAATAAGGGCTTTTGTAAAAATCCGTATAAAAGCCGAGCTAACAGGAATTTCGCTAAACGAAAAACTACGGGTCAGCTTAATATTGATAGAGATTATTATATACTAGCTGTTTTACACCCGGCGTTGCCCGGGTTGAAAAAATATTATATAATGAATCAGTTTTTTATTAGCATACTGCTTAATGACTTTTCACAGGGTTTATGGGTTGAGCGATTTTTTTTTTCGATTTCGCTTAGCGTCGGTGTTTAAAACAGTTAATATTCAGCGTAAATATTAGCACGACAAAATATTGGACTTTTGGGATTTTTTTTTTTTTTTGGTTTTCTTTTTGACTTGAAAGCAGGAAAGCTCCGAACAAAATGAAAAAAATTTTTATTTTTTACTGAAGATATAGTTGTAAGATGTTCATCGGTAAAAAAATGTTTCGAAATATTAATTAATTTGTAGCGAAAATTTGACAGTCATAAATTTGGTTATGTTTCGCGCATCAGCAAACAAAAAATAAGCGTTATAACAAAACAGGTAGATAAAACAGTCAGCATTGAAAAAGGCGTGGTAGTTTACAACCCCTTGCCCGATCGCCCGTTGATGCAGGCTAAAGTTCCCGCCTCGGTCAGTACTATCGTGGAGAAAGTTTTATTAAAATCGGTTTAATCGCTTAAAGCTACGTTTACAATGTCGGAGTCAATCCAATCCATGGCACAGATTGAAATGTTAACTGCATAAAATGCCGATTAGAGTTCTGTCAGATTCGAAATGTCATTTTAATTACCCTTCTCAGAATTTCACAAAATCACGCAATCAAAATTGGCGTACTTAATTAATTTATTTAAATCTAAATTTTTTTATTATTTTTTTTTTCAAAACTTCATATAAATTATTCATATTTGTTAAGTTTTTATATTTTTTTAATTAGAGATGGAACTTTCACAGAGGTGTATTTTCTCTATTAACGTTTAACATAGGCTCTGTTAACGCAGATTGGAGACTCCAGATGAGAAATACAAAGGCGCGTGGCATTTTCCACCCATTTGTCCAAACGTGCTCTTTTGTGGTTCATAGTTTCCGCTTCTGTCAGTATTATTTGTGGTAAAAATTTCATTAAATTTGGTTCAGCCGTTTATGCGTGGATACGAAACGGTCAGAAATAAATTTTAATGTAATACAGAGGGGCGTGGCATTTTACGCCCCATTTTTCCATCGCCCTCTATGGTGGCTCATAGTTTTCGCCTCGCCAAATTAATTGGGTTTTTTTCTAATTTATGCCAAAATATGCACTTTAAAGTTGAAAATATGCATTTAAAACCAAAATATGCAGTTTCACCAAAATATACGAAAATATGCAAAAATTAATGCAATTTTAATACAAATTTCTTGATTCAGAAAGATGGCTATTGACAAAAAATCACAACCCTAATTATTACTAATCATTGCCTGATTTCCTTGCCCCTAGCGGTAAATGTTTTCAAATTAATTTTATTCCGATAATGTATTTCATTCTGATATAATTTGATCCTTATTTAAACTTTTTCATTTAGCCAAGCTCACAAAAAAAAGGAAGGACTGAAAAAAGGCATTTTCTAATCCCCTGGGCCCGACTGCAGGACCTAAAATTTTTTAATTTTTGAACAAAAGTACAAAAAAAAAATATCAAAAAAAGTTAAGTTTTTCATAGTTTTGTTTAGTTCTTCAAGAGAATTTTTATTTTATTTACTGCATAAGGATTTAACGAGTATTCTTGTCTTACACACTTAAGTCATTAAATCCTACTAAATCTCTATATGAATTTAAATAGATTTAAATTAAAACTTAAAGAGATTGTTGTTTAGAAAACTTTGTTTTGTTAAGAAATATAACAAACATCATCAGGCTTAGTTTAACATTGTACGTGTATATTAGGGATATAACCAAAATAGGAACCTATCATAATCGTATGGGCAATTTTATACTGATAACAAAAAACGTTATCCGGGGACATTTTGGTCCAAAAACCTTCGGCACCGATTGCAATTTCTAAAACACCATAAATTTACATTTTTTTATGCTTTATGGTGGGACTCCTTCCCATCCACCGTTTTTTGGCTTTTTGTCGTTTTACAACAAAAATAAAACAATAACAAATTTACAAAATGGTTTTCGACACTAGAAAAACGGGTTTTCCGAAAAATAAAAAAAAATATTAGCGAAAACTTCATCGCGATCGGTGCCGAACCTTTTTTAACATTCGCAAAAAAAAGAACACACATTTCTTCTTGATTTTTCATGTACTTTCTAAATATGATAGGTCCTTTTTGATATTTGCAAAAAAACGCAAATGGTTATATCCCTAGTGTATATTCTTTAGTCATTTTTTTGTCTGCATGTCAAGAGAGCTTAAGTCTTAATACAGAAAACTACAAAAACTTAAACTTAAAAATACCCAAAAACACAATATCGTACATTTTAAATAAACTACTGTCTGTGAAGTAGTTTTTTCTTTTGTCGTTTATAGTCTATAGACTATCTTTAATAGAAATGTAAGCAAAAAAAAAAAACTATTTTAAATAAGAATAAGCTTTCGGAAAATAAAATCCTTTCTTATGCTCATACATTTTTAAAAGAATTACAGGTACGTCATGCATGTAGCAGCAGCAACCTAAAACAGAATTTAAAATTTTTTTTTTTTCATAACAATCAAGACAGAAAACAAAAATAAAAAATATTGCAGGTAAACATTTAACAATAACTTTTAAAGTATTTAAGAAAATTTAGAAGAAAATATATAAAGGGGATTTCATTTAAAGAACTGAGCATAGCTAAAGATCAAAATTCTTCATTGTAAAAGCAACCGAATTTTTTACAGAAGAAATGTCAAAATAAGCTTTTCGGTAAGCTTTTCATATATTTTTCTACTCCTGCAATTTTATAAGAGGTACATATTGCAAAATTCACATGTCTAGTGCATTTGATGACCTCATGTATTGCAAAAGTGCAAAATTGCATATTTAAACCCTAACTGATGTTTTGAAGATACAAAACTAAAAACTAAAGACTTTTCGACAAGCTTTTTATAAAATTATTAACTCTTGCAATTTTAAAAGATGTATTGCAAAAGTCAAATTATGTAGGGTATTTTTGCAAGGCAAATTTACTGCAAGATTTTTATAAAAGTTTCGCTTTACGGAACCCTTAACACCCTGTAGATAGTTAAAAAAATCTAATATCTTCCTATGTACAAAATTGAATGTTTGTGTCCATTTATTATATGGGTGGATTTAAAAAATGTCAACCAAACCATGTATCCGTGTAAAATCTTATGCATGGGTTAAGGTAATCGCATATTTTTTGATGTACAACGTCCTATTGATTGCCGTTTTAGATAACTAACAACAATCCGGACATTAATCAGCTATTTTTGACAAGTTATTTTCATTTTTGTAGGCCAAATGTAAACTCCGTCGCCAATAACCAGTTTGGTTTTTCAACTTTAACCGGTTATATCTTAAAAACCAATAAAATAAGAGCTTAATAATTGCCCAGGCAGAAACTGCCAACCGTTCCAAAGAAAAAGTCTCGGCAAAGCACTTTATTTTTTAGGTAGAAGGTAGTATGAATTCGAAAAAGTGCTTTGCAAGCGCTTTGCCAATGTTTTTCTTTTTAAATCCGTTCAAAGTATAATTTTTTTAATAAAATTTATTAATTTTCGTAACAATTGGAATATTTTTTATTTCCCTGCAGGATAAAAGGCCGGTCCTTGATAGTTCTCATGATATGTCACTTAGACACAATGACCTACATATTACAAACTTGACACCTTTTATATAAAAACACCTGTTTCTTTCGCGAGGAAGTGTCTTAAACTCCAGATACATCACATGTGAAATGTCACTGGGCCTATCCCTTTGGAACACTACCCGATTCGGTTCAATACACCACACACGGGACTTTTACAAAAATTTTCCTAGAAGCATTTTTAAAAAATTTTTTATTCCAAAACGCAAAGAAAAGTGCAAACAAATTTTTTCCGGGACTAAGAAAATATTTCAAAGTTTGTCCAAAATTTGTTTATCCTAATAAATTAGTCAATAAATTTTTTATCCTAATTTAATACATTTTTTTATTCGGCTGAATTGCAGTTTATGGGGCACACGGAAATTAAAAAAACTAAAAACGCCACCCGATCAAGAATTAAAAAAGAAAAAAACCGAAATTAATGATTAGTGGCGCCGGACTCGGGAAGCACCTCTAAGCCCCGCACAAAGTAGCGAATTTAGCACTGATTTTAACCGGCCAAAAGGCTTGATACACAAAAAAAACTTTATTTAGCGAAGCCGCTAAACTAATTTATGGAGTTTATAATCCCAGAAAAAAATTTTAAAACAAAAAAAAAAAAAATTTAAGATGTCCCTGGATGTCCCTATTAAAGAGGACCCCAAAAAAAAGTTCCCGGCGCCACTAATCAATAATTTTGGTTTTTTTATTTTTTAATTCTAAAGCGGATGGCGTTTTTAGTTTTTTTCGATTTTAATGTGCCCCATAAACTGCAATTTTGCCCTCTAAAAGTGCTATAATAGTACCATATATTTTGTTTTTAAAGCGCTTTCAAAGCGCTTTAAAATAGCAATGGCATACCGTTTACCGTGGTTATCATTTTGGACGCTGGGGGAGTACTAAACTGTGATGCTTTCCCAGCACACAAGCGACCATAAAAGGTACTTTGCCAGCGCTTTCCCGTTCGTATTTTTCTGTCTGGGTGACTACATTTTTAAAGAGGGAATGTTGGCATTCTTTAAAAATATTTTTATTTAGTCATAACTATCTCTTTTACCCAAGAAAACACGGCTTCATTTGTATAACGATTTTTCGACACTTTTTTAGGCATTGTGGAACACGACAATTTTGTTATTTTTGACTAATTATATTTAGAAAAACAGAAGGTTCCCAGCAAAACTTAGATTACCAAATAAGGTATAAAATAAGGTATAGGATCTCTTATTTTATACATTGCAGCATTGATGATTTTAACAGGCGATGAGACTCAAAGTAATGCATCCACATTATCACAAAGAATACCGGTAAGGTATAAAATAAGTCATAAATTTATAACGAAGAATACGAGTAAGGTGTAAAATATATGATATTTTATAGGTTACGAGAAATGAAATAATATAGCATACCAGAAGATAATATATATGTAAGGTGTTACGAGTAGTGAAAAAGTAATTTTGTTTTAAATTTACTCACGTGATTGTAAGTGAGTGTAAGTTGATAAAATATGCTCATGAGTGTGTGTCGTTAGAAATTTCCTGTCGTGTGCCCATCTCTAGTTTAAACTTATGATTTTTTTTAAAAAATAATTATTTTTTATGTTATTGTAATGTATTATCAATCCAATTATAAATAATACATTATTTCAAACTTTCAAATAATACATAATGTAACCAAATATAAGTCATTCATGATTTAATGTTTAGAAATAACAAATCTGAAATACTGTTTTTCCAATAATCATGCATTACGTAGCAAATTATTAGTAATGCATTATTTTTCACTTGAAAATAATACGTTGTGGAACAAATGTTTGGTAAGACATCATAAAATAATGCTACAAATAAGTTATATGCATTACCTGGTAATGTGTTATATAATCACTACCCATTACCAAAGTTTTTCTGGGTTATTGCCCCATTTATTAAACGCGAGGCTATAAAGTATCATTTTGCATCATTGGTTTCAAATTTTTTTTATTGCATATTAATTTCCCGGTATAAAAAGCTAATTCATAAATGAAAAATCGAAAAATGCTGTAAACTCCGTCTCCACGTTTACAACAAAACTACTTAGCGTGTATCTGAAATATCGTATTATTTTGACGTATATAGTTGACATCTAATGATTATTTTTCGGAAATCAATTTCCGACAAATAGTTTTTGCAAAAAAGGGAAAAAAGTGATGAAATGTAAACTCCGTCTCTGTAAACTCCGGCGACATTTTTTTTTATGCAGATATCATTAAAAAAACTTTGCAAAATTGTTAAAACCGATGCAAATATTAACGCTAGCCATTTAAAAAAGTAAAAATGTCATTTTAGCAGAAATTATAATACATTTTATTTTACATTTCTTTAGAAAAATCCTGTTAATAAAAATAATTGTAAAATCTTTAATAACAAAAACAAGAAAAAAATCCTAATAACAAAAATTGTTTGTAATTACATTAATAAGTTTTTTAAATTACAACGAAATGTTTTCAAAAAAAATTAAAAAAATTTAATGTATTTTTCTAAGGTAAATGTAAACTCCGTCACCAAAAAGATCATAAAATTGTCGATAAAATTTGTTTGAAACAATTTGTAGAAGAGATTTTTTGTAGTAATATTAGTAGTGATATAACATATCGACTCTAATAAAAAAATTTGCCAAAAATTAAAATTTTTTGTTTGTACAATTTTGGCTCAAAAACACTGACATTTTTTGATTTTACCCATATATATTTTCACAATGTATCATATAGGCATTCTTAGGCATTGGTATGTTTTGTTTTTTTTTTTTTTTGATAATAGAAACATACATCAATATCAAAGTCAGGTTCTTCTATATAAGTATGTATGTACTATTCATACTGATACACGTATTCTTGTTAGGAGAAAACCAAAACTAACAAAGCCTAAAGTTTATAGTCTTCCTTCCTCAGTTTTGTTTAGATTTATTTTTTTTTTGTTTTTTTTTTTTATTTAAACTCTAAGTCAAGTATATTGTACTTTCAAGTATCATTTGCACGTTGTACATGCTTTTGAGAAGTATCAGTACCCCAGTCATGGCAGGCTTGATGCCATACCAAACCATACCATTCATGCTTTACCATGCATCCCCGACGACAATCTATCAACCTAACAAAGTCATATGCCATATAACCACGAATAACTCTTTAGATTGGTAGAAACAAAAAATAAAAAATAAATTGTAAAAGAAGTTTTTTTTTGTTTTGGAAAGTTTATGTATTTTTTTATTTTTTTTTTCTGAAGTCTATGAAAAGAGTCACAGTCTTGTGACTCTTATTGTTTTTGTGCGCAAAATAGAAACAAAACGAAACATATTTTTTTAATTAATAACGGGTTTTAAATTATTTTTTCTATAAATCAAATTTTTTTTTAAAATAAATAATTGAAAATTTAAACATTATTTAATTTAAGAAACTGGTAATTTTATAATCAGTAATTAATGGTAAGGAAATGTCAAAGTTAATGTCAGGGTTACAGCAAATTTAAACATACAAACAACTATTTCTAAATAAAAAAGATAGTAATTGAAATCGTAATTGAAATTTAGAAAAGCACAATTAAAATTCAGAAAAACACAATCGATATTCAAAAAATCCCAATTGAAATTCAGAAAATACAAATTAAAATTCAGAAAAGCACAATTGAAATTCAAAAAATCCCAATTGAAATTCACAAACGACCAATTTAAATTCAGAAATCGTAATTGAAATTCAGAAAAGCTCAATTAAAATTCTGAAAAGCGTAATTGAAATTCAGAAAATCACAGTTGAAATTCAGAAAAACCCGATTGAAATTCAGAAAAGCACAATTAAAATTCAGAAAAGCTCAATTGAAATTCTAACAAGTAAAAAAGTTAAATTCGGCCTTGCCGAATGTAGTGATACCCTCCACAATTTCAAAAAGATTATTGCAAAAAACTTTATTTAAAAGGAAATTACTTTAAAAAAAAAAAATTTTTTTTAAAAAAAAATTTCCGCGAAAAAAAATTTTGGAAAAAAAATCCGCGATTTTTTTCTTTTTTTTTGTCAAAAAATATGTTCGTACTTGTTTTAATACCATTTGGTGTTCAATTGTGTTCACATACAGCTGCGGTCAAAAAAATAGCACCAGGATAAAACAGAATTTTCTTCGTTGGTTTCTTTTTAACAATTTCAACTTATGTCAGTGATAACGTGTCATAAGATACTTACAAGAGTGTGAAACAATATTACATTAGAAAAGGCTAATTTGGTTTTTTATTTTATTAAAAATTTTCAGAGTTTTTAAAAAAACTTAAAAAAGACTCAATCAAAAAAATAGCACCACAGTACTTTTTGTATTAAAATTAAATTCTTAAATTTGAAAAACGAATGGATTATGAATTCAGCATTGTTGTAATATCTTTAAATATTAAAAATAAAATTGTCGAGTACTCATTGTTGACAATTACCTCTGTACAACGTTTTTGTACCGAATTCGCGAGATTTTTGGATCTTTAGTTCGAAATTCAGTTCCAGAGTTGCTGAACAGCCACCCAAAGAGCTTCATTACAAGTTGGTTGTATTCGAGAGACTCCCTTCTCTATATATGTCCATCAACTATCGATTTGGTCTAGATCTGGGGACTGACCAGGCCATTCCATCACGTTTGCTTTATTGTCCAGACCCAATTTTTTTCCAATTTCCCGTCATGCTTTGGGTAATTGACGTGCTAAGAGACCTAAATTAGTGGCATTTGCTTAGAAACTTATTGCAACATTACTTTCTGGAGGATATAAACGTTAAGTGTATATCCACGGTTGTCCTAGTCCAATATGTGAGCCATGGTCCAATATATGAACACCACTCCACAGTAAGAAAATATACCCCACACCATAAGCACCATTTAAAGTTATTTTTATTTTGAATTTTGGATTGAAATCCGCGTTTTAGGGTCTTCTGACATAGGTATGTGATCCCATGTCTCAAAATAAAACAACATTGGATTCATTTGCCCATAGATCATTGATCCACTTTTAAGCTGGTCATTCTGAGTTACTTGTAGCAAACTTCAAAGGACTTGCAGCATGCTTAAGTAAGAGTAGGCGCACTTTTCCGAATCTACAAGCGTTAATGTTGTTGTTTTGTAATCTTTGACGAACATTTTCGCCATTTGATGTCCTTTTTTAGCTCTGGAGCTGCCGTAAATGGGTCTTTCTTCCATTGTCTTTACAAACACCTAACCACTAATGGTGACAAACGTCGCTTGTGACTAAGTTTTTCAAGCTCTAAAGTTAATTTTGTTGAATTTCCAATCATTTTATAAGCGCATCCAACCAATTTTCCTTTTTCAGAATATGGTTTATGTTCAGAAATCATATTTTTTACAAAAGAACGTTTTTGAGGAGTGTAATTCTTTCCACGTCATATTTTTATGAAAATAAATATGAAATTTTGTAATGAATTAAATTTTTTTATAAATAAAAACTATCTTCCTTTAGTATTTAACACTTTTATTTTAATAATTAAAATATTATTAATTTTTTTAAAGAAATTTTGTAAATTGGTGCTATTTTATTGACTGCACTGATTCGGAGTTTTTTTAAAATATCGATCATTAAAAAAGACCCGTCCACAATTTTTGGAAAAAGTAAAAACATTTAAGGGGTTTAGACTTAATATAAGAGTATTGCATATTTACTTTAAACGAATACGCACATAATATTTTGTTTTAATTGAATGAATAGAGATTTTGTCATTGGTGCTATTTTTTTGACCGGCACTGTATGCCAACCAGAAGCCTAATTAAAGCATTTTGTATTTTTAGGTTATGTTGAATGTACTGAAATTTTTGAGGTGTGCTTACATTTTCGTTCATAACTTCTGAACCGGTGAACCGATATCGCTCAAATGCAATACCAAACTTCTCGGGAGAACTTCCAATAAATATGTTAAATTTCAGTCATCTCTGTGCAATATTTTGTCCGCGACAGCATTTTCCACAGACAGACGGACGGACATCGCTAGAATGTCTTAAAATCGATGGGGCATCATGAATATATATACTTTATGGGGTCCCAGATCGATATTTCGATGAGTTACAAACAGAATGACAAACTTATATATACCCTCTATCACTAAGTGGAGGGTATAAAAAGCGCAATTGAAATTCTGAAAAGCGCAATTGAAATTCAGAAAATCTCAAGTGAAATTCAGAAAAACCCGATTGAAATTCAGAAAAGCACAATTGAAATTCAAAAAAGCACAACTAAAATTCAGAAAAGCGCAATTTAAATTCAGAAAAGTACAATTGAAATTCAGAAAATCGGAATTGAAATTCTGAAAAACCCGATTGATATTCAGAAAAGATCAATTAAAATTCAGAAAAGCTCAATTGAAATTCTAAAAAGCGCAATTGAAATTCTGAACATCGCAATTGAAATTCAGAAAATCACAAGTATAATTCAGAAAAACCCAATTGAAATTCAGAAAATCACAATTGAAATTTAGAAAAGCATAACTAAAATTCAGAAAAGCACAATTTAAATTCAGAAAAGTACAATTGAAATTCAGAAAAGCCCAATTTAAATTCAGAAAATTACAATTGGAATTCAGAAAAGCACAATTAAAATTCAGTAAAGCACAATAGAAACTCAGAAAACCCCAATTAAAATTTAGAAAATCTCAATTGAAATTCAGAAAATAACAATTGGAATTCAGAAAAGCCCAATTGAAATTCAGAAATAATAATTGAAATTCATAAAATCCCAATTGAAGTTCAGAAATCATAATTGAAATTCAGAAAAGCCCAATTTAAATTCAGAAATCACAAAGTTTTACGTTATGTTGTTTTTAAAAGAAAAACCATTTGTAAAATGTTCAGTTTTTTAAAAAGATTATTTCTGTTCTTTGTTTCAAAAATAACAACATAAAAAATAAAGACTTTCATTAGCATTCAATTTTTAAAGACATTTATCTTTGTTCTCTAAGTAAAATTAAGTGATTCTCCTTTAATTTTTAATGATTTATGTTCGTTATTTTTTTAAAATTGTTGGCAATTTACTTTTTTTGTAGAAAAAAAGTTCAAAAAATTATTTATAGAAATATAAAAACATGTTTGTATTAAGTGACTTTGGTACGATGGGTAGAGTGTCTGGCCAGAATGCAGTTGGTTGCGGGATCGATTCCCCAAAATTTTATTAAAAATTAAAAAAAAAAAAGTTCAATAGAAAATTGTAAAAAACAAATTCGGAAAAAAATAGCCTACGAAAACATTAAAAATTAATGATTTCGTAGGTTATTTTTTTCGAAATTGTTGGTAAAAAAGAATGAAAGAAACGTTATTTTTTAATGATTAATGTTGTTTATTTTAGAAAATTTTTTCAACAGTAAAAAATAAATGTTGATGTTTGTTAAAACAAATGAATAATTACTGGGATGGTTGTCAATTGCTTATTCACTGGTTTAAATGTGTTTTTCATTTGTTTTTGCCTACAAAATATTTTGAGTGCAATCATTAATTTTTAATGTTTTCGTAGTTTATTTTTTCGAATTGTTGGTAAAAAATGAAAGTGACTTTATTTTTAATGTTCAATGTTATTCATTTTAGAAAATTTTATTAACAGTTTTATTAAACTTTGATGTTTGTTAAAACAAATGAATAATTACTGGGATGGTTTTCAAATGTTTTATCACTTGTTTTAAATATGTTTTTCATTTTTTTTTGCCTACAAAATGTTTTGAGTGTTCCAGAATTCTGTGTTTTTTTTATATTTCAGAAAATTGACCTTTCCTATATTTCCATATAGGAAAGGTCAATCTTCTGAAGTGTAATCGGCCACCACATGAAAGCTATTATAATTAGAAATTCGTAGTGAAAATCATAATCGAAGTTGCTAAGTCAAAGTGGTAGTCAAACCATATAGCTTTAAGGTTACCCAGGCAGAAAAATACGAACGGGAGAGCGCTAGCAAAGTACCTTTTATGGTCGCTTGTGTGCTGGGAAAGCATCACAGTTTAGTACTCTCCCAGCGTCCAAAATGATAACCACGGTAAACGGTATGCCGTTGCTATTTTAAAGCGCTTTGAAAGCGCTTTAAAAACAAAAAATATGGTACTATTATAGCACTTTTAGAACAAAAAAATGGGACGTATCTGAATTGTATACATAAGTCCTTAAGACACAACTTTTTTTGGGGTTTATTTGAAATTTATTAAATTAGTATAAAAAATTTATTGACTCATTTATTAGGATAAACAAATTTTGAACAAACTTTGAACAATTTTCTAAGTCCCGCAAAAAAATTGTTTGCAGTTTTCTTTGCGCTTTGGAATAAAAAATTTATCTAAGTTCCGCAAAAAATTGTTTGCAGTTTTCTTTGCGCTTTGGAATAAAAAATTTATTAAAAATGCTTTTAGGAAAAAATTTGGAAATTCCCGAAAAAAGTGGTGTATTGAACCGAAACGGGTATGTATCGGAGTTTATGGGTGATGTATACGGAGTTTAAGATACTTCCTCACGAAAAAAACTGGTGTTTTTATATAAAAGGTGTCAAGTTTGTAATATGTAGGTCATTGTGTATAAGTGAGATATCATGAGAACTATCAATGACCGGCCACTTATCCTGCAGGGAAATAAAAAATATTCCAATTGTTATGAAAATTAATAAATTTTAATAAAAAATTTATACTATGAACGGATTTAAATAGAAAAACATTGGCAAAGCGCTTGGAAAGCACTTTTTCGAATTCATACTACCTTCCACACAAAAAAAGTGCTTTGCCGAGACTTTTTCTTTGGAACGGTTGGTAGTTTCTGCCTGGGTAGTTTCTAAAAACTAACCTGCAGCTAAGTAACAAATATAAAAAGTTATCTTAACCTAAACACTATATTGTCTACATTTTTAATTTTTTTTTTAGTTTTTATTATGGTTTACCTTTCCACGACTAGCTGAATGGTTATTTGTTTTTCCCTTTAATACTTCATTATTTTGCCGCCTAGTGATCCATTTTTTTTAATTCTCTTTGAAAAAGCTCTTTTTAACTTGTAAGAACAAGAGTTTTGTTGTTGTTGGTGTTGCTGCTGACGATGCCAACCAATGCCATTACTAGGATATTGGTTGGATGACTGCATAGCTGGCTGGTTGCCAAAGATACTAAGCTTTAAACAATCCGTCCTTGCCTGCTATCTCTTAATCTTTGTAATGTTTTTTTTTTTTTAGTTCTGTGAAGGTACACACAAAAAATTATGGGCTAAAAAATTTCAATTAAATCTATTGATCAACAAAATTTAAATGAGTCAATTATTGTTTTGATCAACATTTTTGTTATTTTCTTTAACTATCCAATTACAAATTTTCAACATACAAGATTTTTTGTCGCTTCAATTTATTTGAATACATTAATTCAAAAATATACTTTATACTACGGTTTTACTTTTTTTTATTGTCGGCAACATATTGGAAAGCAAAAAATATGAATTTCTTCATAAATTTTCCCATAAGCGTGAAATTCATTTGTTAAATCAATCATTATTTTAATTGACTTTAGATAAAAAATCAATCAAATTTTTGATCAAAATCGAAAAAATGATTAATTGAAATAAAAATCAATTAATCACCTACAAATTGATGATTGATATAACAATTTTCTTTATCGGAGGAGTTTCAATTAAAAAATTAATTGAATCCGCGTTTTTGTTGATTGACTTTCGTTTTTAATTCTTTCTGTGTAGAGTAGAGTATTTAAAAAAAAAATCAAACTTATTTTTTAAGGTTTTTGTGTGTCTACTACCAACTTCCATTTTTTCTTTTGCTATTAGAACAATATTTGCCTAAGGTAACTTAAATCGACAACTTTTTAGTTCCCGGTTTATTTTTTTATTTATTTTTATTAAGTTCTACTCCATTGCCGGCTGTTACTTGCCAAACAAACTAATATGTTATGTGTATCTTTGTATATTTTAGAATATTATTTTTAGAGTACATTTATTAAGTGCATCACCGAATATTCTGCTTCGTCTTTAAATCGGCCTACGACACTTGTATAAAAAACTGTTGCCTTTAGGAAAATTTTAAACAAAAGTATTTCATTATAGAACAAAAAGTGGAACCTGGTTTTTTGTAAACGAAAATTTTGCTGGTAATCGAATTCCTCTAAAACGAAACCCAAAAAAATAATACGTGTTCAATGAAATAATTTCATACTTTGCTTCGGTTTGCCCGATTATTCGCCACTGGCTTCGATTTCGGTGGTTCACTACATATTTTCATTTAAATTTTTCTATACATATTATCATATTAAATTGCTGCAGCTCTTGGTTTTTTTTTTATACCCTCCACTTAGTGATAGAGGGTATATATAAGTTTGTCATTCCGTTTGTAACTCATCGAAATATCGGTCTGGGACCCCATAAAGTATATATATTCATGATGCCCGATCGATTTTAAGACATTCTAGCGATGTCCGTCTGTCCGTCTGTCTGTCTGTCTGTCTGTCTGTCTGTCTGTCTGTCTGTCTGTCTGTCTGTCTGTCTGTCTGTCTGTCTGTGGAAAATGCTCTCGCGGACAAAATATTACGCAGAGATGACCGAAACTTAACATATATATTGGAAGTTCTCCCGAGAAGTTTGGTATTGCATTTGAGCGATATCGGTTCAGCGGTTCAAAAGTTATGAACGAAAATGTAAGCACACCTCAAAAATTTCAGTACATTCAACATAACCTAAAAATACAAAATGCTTTAATTCGGCTTCTGGTTGACATATGTGAACATAATTGAACACCAAATGGTATTTCAACAAGTACGAACATATTTTTTCACAAAAAAAGAAAAAAATCGCGGATTTTTTTTTTTACCAAAATTTTTTTTCGCGGATAGTTTTTTATTTTTTTTTTTTCAAAAGTAATTCCCTTTTAAATAAAGTTGTTTACAATAATCTTTTTGAAATTGTGGAGGGTATCACTACATTCGGCAAGGCCGAATTTAACTTTTTTACTTGTTCGAATTACAATTGATCTTTTTCGAATTACAATTGATCTTTTTCGAATTACAATTGGAATCTTCGAATTACAAATGGAATCTTCAAATTACAATTGGAGTATTCGAATTACAAATGGAATCTTCGAATTACAAATGAAATCTTCGAATTACAAATGGAATCTTCGAATTACAAATAGAATCTTCGAATTACAATTGATCTTTTTCGAATTACATCTGTAAATGGTGTAGATGTTATAGAACCAAAAGTGTAACCGGTATTTTTGCTGGTTATCAAATTGCTCTAAAATAAAACCTAAAAAAAAAATCTTGTTCAATGAAATAATTTCATACTTTGCTTCGGTTTGCCCGATTATTCGCCACTGGCTTCGACTTCGGTGGTTCACTACATATTTTCATTTTAATTTTACTATACATATTATCATATTAAATTGCTGCAGCTCTTGGTTTTTTTTTGTTATTCATTTCTTCCGTATTATGTGGGAAAATTTAAATTTTGCTTAACAATATTTTTTCATGTATGATGCACTAGACTGACATTTTTTTGTATGACAAAAAAGTTTTTCTTCCGATTTTGAACGTCCGGCAAATTTTTATACTCCTAGGCCTAAAACTTATGTGGTACAAATTTGAGGCCAATGAGATTAAACTAACGCGTGGCGCCCGGCGGTCAAAGTTTTGGGATTTTGAAAATGAAAAAAAAAAAAATATGTTGCGATTAGGGTATTCAATCGATTAACCGTTAATAGGTTAACCGACTAATTCTGGTTGATTAACTGTTCGAATAATTTAAAATTGCCAAATAACAACTAAATCGTTTAATTAGAGTCAATTAATCCATTAACCGAATTCCATTTTTTTAGTACTTATTTTTTGTTTAGGCCCAAAAGAAATTACCAAACTTTCTTGGCATACAGCATTGTAGTATAACCTTAGCAATAAGTAAAAACGTCCTCAAACTAATATATTGAGGTCCTGGAAATATATTTCGGTTAAAAAAAAAATGGCTCTGGTAACCCTGGCCAAATTTGTTATACACTGCCACCACTAAATTTGTCTAATAACTTTTTATAAAACCGAATCTGCCTTAAGAATTGATCTATCTCAATAAGTTCTTGATATTTAGAGTTTTCGATTTTTCGGGAACCTTTAAAACCGGGATTTTTTTAACCTCAAAACTTTTTAGCACATCTGAAAATAATAATTTTTCTCTCTTTCTTCATCACGGAGATATCGATCGAAGAAACTATTGCAATTTCGGTTCTAAATATCTTTCAATAAGATAACAAAAAGTTTTGAGTTGAGCTCATCCGCTAATATTTTTCAAGCAATGTCACCAAAGCAATTTTTTTTTTTAATATTTTTTCACACTAATGAAATCCGTTTATGAAATCCGTTCGTGAGATATCTCAGATTTTTGATTTAGCGTACGGCGTAAGTCATGAGGATTCATCGCACTTAAAAATCTTTACTTGGGTTAACATTTGGGAGGGCGTTTTAATTAATAAAATTCATTAAAGTATATAAAATTCTGGTTTTGGTCTTCAGTTTTAATATAAAATTAGTTTTATTCCGTTAATCGAATAATTTAAATTTAACCGATTAAATCTGAACCCCAATTAATTATTTGCTTGATTAACCGATTAAACAAGAAACCCAATTAATTGAATACCCTACTTGCGATACATCAATTTTGATGCGCTGATCACTAATGTCAAAAAAAATTAAAATCAGTCGAACGGTTATCGAGTTATCGCTATTTGAAATTTGTAAAAAGGGCGGTTTAAAAAAAAAATAATTTCAACGGTTTTCGAGTTATTGCTATTTTAAAATTTTCGAAACGGCAGTTATTTCTTACGTTCGAAAAATGTTTGAAAAAAATCTCAAAATTTCTTTCGGTTGACCCCTATTATTTTTTTAACTTAATTTGAGCCAAATCAAAATATTTTAACCCATGGCGACTTTTAGTCAAAATTTAGAGTTTTTGGTGAATATTTTCTAAAAAAAAAACAAAATTTTTTTTTTTTACTTTTTTTTTCACTCAAAATATTTTGTAAGTAAATTCAACTGAAAAAACGTTTAAAACAATCTACTTATATTGCATTTGAAACAACATACATTTTCAGTTTTTATTAAACGTTATTAATGACTATACATTCCGTAAAAACAATCGATATTTCAGATATTTTAACTGTTTACAATTTTTTTATTTTGTGAAGTAAAAATATAATTTTACGGAATAATCAGTCACAAATAATTTAACTGATAAAAATATTTTTCCGTAACTTTTGAGGTTTATTGTTTTAACAACTGTATAAATCATTCAATATTTTATTTTCCTTGAAAAACAAACGATAAAACGTTTAAAACAACTTTAACTAAAAACTTTTCGAATAACGGTAATTAGTTACTGTAAAACTTTTCTGGGTGTTACTTCTATCGTGTTAAAATAATCGAATTTGGCTCAAATTAATTTTAAATGAAAGATTGTCCCAAGCTCTATGAAAGGTTTAAGGGAGAGACATATGGAGATTTTTTTTTTAATTTCATGAACGTAGTACAAAACCGCCATTTTTGGCAAATTTCAAATAGCGATATCTCGACCAATTTTTTTATATTCGTGTTTAGCACACCAAAATTAATAAGACATATTTTTTAAAAAATTTTCAAAATTATGAACCTTTGATCGTCGGGCGCCACCGGCTAATTTAATCCGATTGGCCTCAAATTTTTACCACATAAATATTTTATGTAAGAATTTACCGGACACTTGGGAAAATCAAAAGTTGAAGAAAAAATGCTACTCTAATGATGCACTCTACTTTGTTGGATAGTGTTATATGTTTAGACAAATCTGTACTTTTTTTAATACTTTTTGATGCTCAAGCCCTTGCAACGACCTTATTGTTAATGGAAAAAGAATATTGAGTGAAAAACATTTGACTGAAAAATATTTAGAGTAAACGTAGTATTTTTAGAAAAAAATTAGAGTAAATATATTAAAAAAAAAAAACATTATATTTCCCTGTTCTATTCAATTTCCCCGTTCCTCGATCTATTCAATTTCCCAGTTCCCCAATCTATTTCATTTCGTTTCCAGTTCCATTTCATTTCGTTCCATGTAGGTTTCATACATGAGGCATTCCACACCAAATGTCCCGCTACAGAAAAACATGTGTCCCGTAAATTTCTGAATACGTTGTTTGGATAGCCCTATATGTAACTAAGAAAATTGCGTTTTTGGTTTTTCAAATTTTCGAAAACTGGGCTTAGGAGGCGTGGTCAAATATTGGAAAAATGGTAAAATTTGTGGCGAGTTGCCTTGATTAAATATTTATCACATTAAAACGGAATGCACCACAATGTCAAAAATTTACGTTCTTATATAGTTTTGTATGGGCTATCGATTAAATTTTTTTTTTTTTGAAAATTTTCAGAACCCGTTCTGAAATTTTCCATTTTTTAAAAAAGTCAATTTATCAAAAACCGGCCACTTTTTTTTTCTTTTTTATTTATTTTTTTAAAAGTTTAGATGTTTGTCCATCCACACAAAAAAAAAATCAGAAACACGTTCATCTTTTTTTTCGCGAAAATCGCATTTGAACTTTAAATTTCATAACAATTTTGTTATTGACCATAAATTTGACCATTTTTCCAATATTTGACCACGCCTCCTAAGCCCAGTTTTTGAAAAATTCAAAAACCAAAAACGCAATTTTCTAAGTTCCATATAGGGCTATCCATATCACCTATTCAGAAGTTTACGGTACACATGTTTTTTTTCGCTGGACATTTGATGTGGAATGCCTCACATGTGTGTGAAATAAAAAAAAATTCTACAGTCCTTATCTCAAGAGATATAAATATTACCATTTTACACCACTTTTACCTGTGGTTTACCACCTTTTACCCTAAAAATGTTTAAATTAAAAACAGGAGGATCGTCCATGTCAAATTTTGAGATTCTTGGGTTTGTAGTTTAATAGTTATAAAAAATTTCCAAATTTTCCATTTACCACTTTTTGCTCTTACAACTAGAGCTGGAATTTCCAAAAAGTACATTTTTTATAGTAAAAATTTTCCATTTAAAACTCCTTTTGTCAGTATGTTTTTCTTTTTATCGGAGGATCCTACATTTCAAAATTTAGTTCAGTTTTAGTTTCTATGGCCAGTATTTCAGAAAATGTAAAATATATTTTTAAATTTACATTTTTAATTTTTAAAATTTATCAGCCTTACCACAAGAAAATAAAATAAATTTAAAATGAGCTTTTAATTTTATTTCCATGCAAATTGTTTTTGTTTTTAAAATAGACTTTCAAAAAATGTATAGAAAATTTGAAATTTAAAATAAAACTTTTGTTAAAATAGAATTTTTGTTTTCTTGTGGTAAGGGCCTATATCTTCAGTTTAAAAATTGATATTTTTAATTTAAAAATTTGTATTTTCAATTTAAAAATTTATATTTTCAATTTAAAAATATTAATTTTTAATTTACATATTTTCAATATCAAAACTTATATTTTTAATTTAAAAGTTTATATTTTTAATATAAAAATTTACTTTTTAAAATACTGTTGCACTATGTTCTAAAGTCGTTCTTAGCCTTCTACAATTTGTTTTATCTCAAAAAGTTTAAATAAAAGTGAACATTTAAGTAGTGTATTTTCTTTATCATTATTATCATCAACTGCATACATCATCCTCCTCTCGTCAACATAATACTACATATTTTTTTATATAGTAATTTTATAATATTGAATGCATATGTTTTGCCTTAAAGCTATAAAATGCTAGAACAATTTATGTACTCTAGAGTGTCCCTTATTTTGGAAATGTTGGAAATGTTGGGACGGTACCCCCTCATTTTTTTCCTTTTGACTAAAAAATAACTCAGGAAAAATTTTACGCCCCTACGACCACGCCTTCCCTACGCGACGGGGCCGTAAAGAGCGGGGCCTTAAAAATCAATTTTCCATACAAAGCAAAAAAAATTTTTTTTGATTTTAAATTTTTTTGTTATTAATTATAATATAGCTTGGTTAGCTTATTCACGACAAAAAATTGATTTTGGTGGGATGAGGCTTTCAGTTCTAAAAAATTTTTCGAAAAAAAAAATTTAGAGCTTTTGGGGTCCTACAGTAAAAATTTTTTAAAAAATATTTTTTTTTAGTTTTGACAAGCAACCGTTTTAGTTGAATTGTTGCTTTTACTGATATATTTTCATAAAAAAATATTATTCCTATCTGTGACATCTTTATCGTGATCTAAAAAAGGGTAAAAAATGCATTTTTGATGTTTTTCGATACACGATCAAGATGTCACAGATATGAATAATATTTTTTTATGAATATATACCACTAAAAGCAACATTACAACTAAAACCGTTGCTTGTCAAAACTAAAAAAAAAAAAAAATTTTTAAATTTTTACTGTAGGACCCATAAAGCTCTAATTTTTTTTTTCGAAAAATTTTTTAGAACTGAAAGCCTCATCCCACCAAAATCAAATTTTTTGTCATGAATAAGCTAACGAAGTAATATTATAATTAATAACAAAAAAATTAAAAATCAAAAAAAAAAATTTTTGGTTTGTATGGAAAAATTATTTTTAAGGCCCCGTTCTTTAAGGCCCCGTCCCGTAGGGAAGGCGTGGTCGTAGGGGCGTAAAATTTTTCCTGCGTTATTTTTTAGTCAAAAGGAAAAAAATGAGGGGGTACCGTCTCAACATTTCCAACATTTCCAAAATAAGGGACACTCTAATGTACTCGTATTGTAAATGTTGAAAGCTTGTTGTTATAATGCTGCTCATCTTTATCTTTATTCCAATATAACCCAGCAAAAAAAAAAAATAACTTTTAATTTGTTAGTAAAAAGTCAAGAAAGCTATATTCCACTCTGTGGTACAGTAGAGTGATATCTTTTCTTCAACTTTAGATTTTTCCAAGAGGTACAAATTTGAGGACAATTGAATTGATCGCACGGCGATCAAAGTTTGGGATATTTAAAAATTAAAAAAAAAATTCTTGAGATACATCATTATACCCTTTTTGAGTCGATTTAGCGATGACCGTCCGTCCTTCCGTCTGTCTGTCTGTCCATGTAAACGTTGTAAGCACGATACAGGTAATTTTTAATCAATTGACTTGAAATTTAAAACTTAAGTCTATTTTGGCCCAAGGACGAAGCCTATTGAAATTGGAAATCGGTCCATATTTAGACCTAGCCCCCATACAAAGGTCCTCTTTAGTTTTGGCTCAAATGACTCTAATAACCGAATTATAATAGGTATCTTTTCGAAATTTGGTAGGTAATCATGTTTCATCAACTCAAATCACCATTCCGAATTTTAAAGAAATCGGACCAGTTCTTCTTGTAGCCCTAATACAAACCACCTTCACGATTTTCACATAAATCTTTCAAATTTTATGAAAATAGAAAATATTTAATTAAAATTCTATTTGTGTATGTTAAACGCGTACTTTAATAACCTTATCAAATCTGATTATCATCGGACCATTTTAGGACTTAGGCCACATGTGAAAATTTCGGCCCATATTCAGTTAAAGCGGTTTATTGTCAACAAAAAGAGGCCTATTTTACTCAAATTTGATTTGTGGGTGTTTTTTACTCTTATTAAAGGTTTGACAATATATACTTCTAATCATAGCTGTATGCTATGATTGAAATAACGAAATGAATAAATAACAATATTTTTTCAAAAATAATCAAATAACAGATTATTTAAATATTTGAAAATGAATAATATTTATTTTGATTTTATTTGAATAACGAAAAATCGAATAATTTTTTCTGATTTTTTTTATTCAAACAAACAAAATATAATTTTTCAAAATAATCAACAAAAATTTGTGATTTTTTTTGGTTATTCACAAAAATTCAAATAAATAACGTATTATTCAAACAACAAAAAATGAATATTCTTGAAAATTTTGTGTTTGAAAAAAAATCTATTTCATTTATTTTGTACAGAGAAACACAAAATTATTCTTACAACACAGTTTTGTTTTGATGTCAGGTTCTTATAAATTGTAATTTAATAAAGTCCATTGAAATTCAGAAAAATTAAGTTGTAATTTAGGAAATTCCAAGTGCAGATATAAAAACTTTTATTTTTTTAACAAAAGTATAAAAATCTGAAAAAAGGCGATTTTAAGAGGTTGGTTTAAAAGGACTATACTCACTTTGTCATTCCGTGTGTAATGAATCGAAATATCCATCTAACAGACTATACAATATATGTTATTGATTAGAGATAGATTCTAACACATTCTACAGATGTCCGTCCGTTTGTTTGTGGAAGACATGATGCAGTCCCAACTAAAAGAGCTAGACTGCGGAAATTTGTCAGAAATATGTCTTATGGTCTGAGGCTGGTTATGTACGAAAATGGGCCAAATCGGATCATATTTCAACATCTGAACAAATGCAAAATTAAATAAAATATTTCTATGTCAGAAGAAGTTCTTGCGAAATGGAATGATATCTGATAATTATTATATACAAATTTTTTCTTAATTCACTTACATATAAAAAAACAAAGTTTTGGGTGACGATATCTTTAATCTAAAGACCCTTACGAAATTTTAAAACCCGGTTTTCGAATAGTTCGAAAATCAGCGTTTTTTAAATTGACAAAAAACCGAATGAACCCGTTTTTTCGGTTTTTTGCTAAATAAGGCAAAAAATATTTATTACGGCCAATATAAAGCAGAGATTTGTCGGTGTTTCGAAAAAATTGGTACTTTATATCACCATTTCCAATATTACTTCAGAAAATACAATTTGTATTTAAGAAATTTGCAATTATATTTCAGAAATTTTTAAATACGTTTTAGAAATGTTCAATTTTATTTATATGTATTTCAAAAATTTTCATTTATGTTTCGGAAATTCATTTACGTTTCAAAAATTACCAATTGTATTTTAGAGGTTTTCATTTCTACAAATTGTAATGCAAATGAAACTTTCTGATATAAAAATGAAATGAAGCGTTTAGAGAATTTGGAATATCAATGAAAAATTTTGAAAACAAAAGGAATTTTTGAAAAGCATAGAAATTTTTGAAATACAAAAGAAAAATTTAAAAAACCAATGGAAATTTTGAAATACAAACCGAAATTTTTTAAATACAATTGAAATTTTATAAAAAGCATTTAAAAAATGTTCAAACTTCAATGGAATATTTTTTACTGCAAACATTTTTTATTAAAAAAAAAAAAATAACTAGCAAACATTAAAAAATTACTTAAAATAAAATTTTGATAGTCGACAAAAATGTTCATTAAAAATTTTTGCTTATTTTTTTTTTTATATGTAAAGATTTGCCGCATCCAGAAATGATTTGCACTCAAATTTATGGATTCAGCCAAGGCGAAATTATTTTTTTTGCTTGGTATTCATTCATTTGGGATTTTTTTAACACCTTTACACTAAAAAAATCGAGTTTAACTGCTTTTAAAGGTTGATTTATAAAAACCGGGGTTCGACAGTAAACCAACCGGTCTAACCGGTTTTCAAATAGTTAAGATTTTAAAAATTCGGAAGTTGCAAGCCACATAAAACCGGTTTAAACCGGTTTCGAAAGACCGCACAGTGATTCGTTCCCATATATCGAGTGGGCAAAAATAGAATATTGGTCGCAGATTTCTGAAATTTGGTACACATGCATTAAATTGTCTAATCAAGAAAAAAACGAGTTTTTGGAAAAATCGGAGCAAGGACACGCCTACCCCCCATATATCCTGAAATTTAAATATGTGATTAAAACTACAAAAATGGTCACAAAATTCCCAAACTTTGTCAATGTTACCAATTTTGATATAGTATTTTATGTGTAAATTTTTTTCTAGATTGAAGCAAGGACTCGTGTGGCTGCCATATATCCTTTTTCTTAAAAATATTGTAAATAATTCAAAAATTGCTCGATACCCTTGAAATTTTTTAATAATTGATGTCAATGTGTGTGCCAAATTTCGCTTAAATCGGTTCTGTAAAACAAAAGTTATTTACATATCCTTTTTAAAAACTGCAATAAAGTGTTAATATAGTTTAATCACAAAAATAAAATAGAAAGAGTTGTCAACGATTTTCCAAATTTGGTACGCAAGCACAAAATTAATTAGTAGAAAAAAAAATAAAAATTTTGAGCAAATCGGTCGAAGGACATTTGTACCTGTCGTATATCCTGAAACTTGAAAGTGGAGTTTTAGCCACAAAACTTGCTATAAAATTACTAAACTTAGTTATAGTCTTAGAAATTTAGATAACTATCGACGTACAACATTTGTAGTTTAATCTGAATACGGACTCGCATGGCTGCCATATATCCTTTTTCTTGACTGTCTATTGTTTTAAAAAAATATCGAAAAGTTTATTCAAGTAGTGTATTTTCAATAGCAAAACGTTTTAACAGTATTTTTTAAACATTAAAAATCAATTTGCGAAAAAATTAAAAAAATATTCTAATTAATAGCCTTAAATCAATATTGGAATAACTTTATTTTACTTTAAAAACGTTCAAATCTGGCCAAACAATTTTTTTTTAATTTTTTTCTGAATCTACATCCTATTATCAATAATAAAATAAAAACATAATTAAGCTAAGGTAAAAATTTGAAGTATAAAAACTAAATTTAATTAAATCCTAGGATTAAATTGGATTTATTTATACCATTTTACATTATGGACACCGCTTAGTTTCTTACCTGTTTATATGTATTTACTAATTGTATGTAGATTTAGAAAAAAAAAATATAAAAAAATTCTGGACTTGATTTGACACATTTTTACAATAAATAAAGTAAATCCCAATCTTAATCCGGTCTGAAAAAAAAACAAGCCTAATGTTTTAGTAAAGAAAACCTTTAATAACAAGCTAACAATAAAACAATAGTGGTTTGTAAGAATAATTGTGTGTTTTACTGTATAATAAAATGCAAAATAAATAAAAACAAAATTATTTTTCAAACACAAAATTTTCAAGAATATTTCTTTTTTTTGTTTAAATAATACGTTATTCATTTGAATTTTTGTGAATAACCAAAAAAAATCACAAATTTTTGTTGATTATTTTGAAAAAATCTATTTTGTTTGTTTGGATAAGCAATCAGAAAAAATTATTTGATTTTTTTGGAAAGAAATATTATTTCATTTTTATGAATTTGAATAAAATAAAATTTTATTTTATTCAAACCAAAATAAATAAAATAACAAAACATTTTATTTTTTGATAGCCAACTAAAATATCAAAGTATTTTATTTATTTCTAAAAAATCCAAATAAAAAAAATCAATAATACAGCTATGGTTCTAATCAGTCCATGTTTAAACTTGGGACCCATTTTCCGGTAAACTCTGGTGTAGGGTATTATTTAGTCGGTCTTGACCGACTATAATTTTTTACTTCTTTTTATTAATTTTGCGCCAAACACGAATATCAAAAAAATTAAAAATCGGTCGTACCGTTTTCGAGATATTGCTATTTGAAATTTGAAAAAATGGCGTTTTTCCCACGTTGAAGATTTTTTTTTAAATCTCCATTGACCTTTTCATAGAGCTTTCATTTAAAATTTGGCGTCCTTTGAATATTTTTCTGGTTTTTACAAAATATTCTCCAAAAACTCCAAACTTTGATCAAAAGGCACTATGACATAAAATGTTCTGATTAGGCTCAAATTAAGTTTAAATGAAAATTTGTCGCAATTTCTATGAAATAGTCAAAGGAAAAAAAAATTCAGGTTCTTTTTTAATTTCTTAAACAAAGAAAAAGAAAAATCGCCATTTTTGGAAATTTTTTGACAAACTTCTAATGACGAATATATCTCAAGTTACGTATTTTTTATTTTTTCATTTCCCAAATCCCAAAATTTTGGTGCGAATTTTCCAAAAATCCAAAACCTGGATCGAAGGTCGGATTTGGCTCAATATCAGTTTTAATTAAAGATTGTATCTAGCCCTATGAAAGAGTCAAGGGAAAGAACTGTGAATGTTTTTTAAATTTTTTTTGAACGTTGGACAATTTTTTGCAAAATTCAAAAACACACGAAAAAAAAACTTTGTCAAATTACTAGGAAAAGTCTCATAATCCCATTTTACCAATATTTGACAGTTTTCCTTGTTTTTTAACAAACAAATTTGGATCGAAATTTAATTTTTTTTTTGTAATTTTACAATTTTTTTTGTAATTTTACAATTTTTTTTTTAATTTTACAAATTTCCAAGATAATTTTACAAAAAAATAAAGTAAATTCACGAGAATTCCTTGTAATTTCAATTGCACCAAAAAAACTGTAAATTTACAATTTTATAGGTAAAAAGCTTGTAAAATTACAAAATTATTGGTAAAAAGCTTGTCAAATTACTTAGAATTCTTATAAAATAAGAGGTAGCAAAAAATCTAGTAAAATTACGAAACCTCCTTGTAAATTTTATCGTGTCAAAAAATTCGTAAATTTACAATTTTATTGGTAAAATCCTTGTAAAATTACAAAATTATTGGTTAAAAGCTTGTAAAATTACTAGGAATTTTTGTCAAATAAGAGGTAGCAAACAAAAAAAAAGTTAAAAGTTTTTCTTGTAATTTTACAAGGTTTTTTTTTTTTGAGTGTAGCGATATCTTAAAAACCGTTCGTCCGATTTTAACATTTTTTTGATATTCGTATTCACCGCATTTATTAATATGATTTGTTGCAAGACATATAATTTTTTTAATTTTAATTTCAAAAATCCAAAACATTGAACCTCTGGCTCCATGGGTTAATTTAAGCCGATTTGCCTCAATTTGTATTGATATTGGTTTATGATAATTACACCGTCCGACAAAAATGAAAAAAATCGTTGAACACGAACTGGATAATATACGTTTGAAACGAGAGACTAAATGTATTAAAACTGCATTTACACTTTTTCATTTCGTGATCCTGTTTCCTTTTAAAAGAACTTCAAAATTTTAGAAGATTAAATTTTATAAAATATTTGTGCTTGTCCTTCGATGCCACTATTGATAGAAAATGAAAGACGAGGATCTCCCCTAATTTTCCTATTTTATTATATATCAGGAAAAAAGAGGTAAATTACGTCCGTTCAAAAATGTGTGCTTCAATATCATTCAAAATTTTCAACAAAATATTTTGATAAAGTTTTCAAATGACTTTATTCACATCCTTTTATCCTGATACGGCAAAATATAAAAATTTGGGAGATTCTCCTCTTTCATCTGCCGCCACCAGTGTCATCCTAGGACAATTATAAATATTTCATAAATATTTTACAAAATGTTTCCTTTAAAATTTTGAAGTCCTTTTAAAAGGAAGCAAGATCACGAAATGAAAAACTGTAAATGAAGTTTTACTCCATTTGATCTCTACTTTTAGACGTATATCATCAGTTTCATGTTTATATTGGCTGTCGGATTGTGTTATATGAACTACTTATCAGACATGCCCGCTTTCTAGGTTCGCTAAAAAAATAATTTAAACAGACTCAAATTACCAAATTGACAAAAATATGTGCTTGTCAAGTTTTTTATCCAATTTAATGTTTTTAAGAAATTCCTATTTCCTCTTTGTTTCCTCTTTGTTTGCTGGGATATTGCATCTTTAAAGTTTAAACTTAAGAAAATTTAAAATTTTTATCATTTTGCATATTGAAGGTTTTTTGTTGACTAAATTGTTTTCGTGTTCATAGTTAAGGTTGGTGCTGAGTTGCTGTTGAGTTGTTTCTTATTATTTTGAGTGCTTAAAAATAAATGAAGTGCACTTTTTAGAAATAAAAATATAAATTAATCGAATTTTGTATTGCGGTGATTTTGAAAGAAAATGAAAACCTATTAAGATAATGATTGTTAAAGAATTTGTTAAAAGTTTATGAGGAGTTCAGGCTAAGACTTAAATTTTGAGGTAAACAAGATGTGATTTTTGTTTTGATGGCACATCGATGAAAGTTGGCATAAATATTAGAAGCTATTTAAGAATAAAAAATTCGTTCGCGTCAATTAAATCGCGCAAGGGGGTCAAAAGTTATGGCGGTTTTAAGATTTAGCGGTTTTAAAAAATCTTAAAAATATTTTAAATATTTTTTTCCACACATTTGTTGCATGCGTTATTAAAACATGCCAGGATATATCATTTCTTCTAAAATATATGATATAAATTTAACCCTTTAATGACCAAACGATTTAAAAAAAAAAATATCTAAGTACCTAAAATCGCGATTAATTCGCGGTAAAAGAAAAGTTTCACAATTTTTTATAACATATTTAGGCAATGCGCGTTGGTATTACTGAAAAAAAAATCACGGAAAATCGTATCATTGTACCAGTGTTTAAAAAAATCGGTGATGCTTTTTTATAACAAGAAAATTTAATATGGTCCAAAAAATCTATAATCATCAAAATTTTTTAACCCGCCTCTGATTTTATGATGACACATCAAGTGGGCTTTCATTTAAAAAAAAATTCATCCGATTTCGTGTAAAGCCTTGGATGTGCCAGATCAAAACAGGTTTAGATAAAATCATCGCGCTTTCCGCTCAGAATGGCTTAAAGTAAAAAGTCAAAAAGCAAATCAGTTCTACTCGTTAAGGCACGTCTTTTGGTGTATTAAAATGAACATGATGCATTAATTGCTACTAAAAAAAATTGGAAACAGATTTGCAAATTTCGCACAATTTTCAAAAATGCCATAAAATTTTTGCAATTTATTTTTTATAAACCCGCCAGTGATTTTTTTATGTAAACTCCTAAAAAACTCGGTTTACGCAAGAGTCCACCAAGTTTCGAATGAAACCGCGAATGTGCCTCGCGAAAAACTGGTATTTTAAAAAAATTACGTTTTTTCTTTCGAACTTTGATCTGCTGAAACTCCTTAACTATTCGTGGCACATTAACGGAATTAATTCCAAAATGTTAAGAATTACAACAGCTACCAACTCTAGTTCAACTTTTTTCATTTTATAGAGGGGGCCAAAATCCCAGATCAAAAAACATCGAAAATTTAAAAACTCTTAATTTTTGATTTCAAAACTTAACCGTCTTATAACTTCTTACCAAGCGATGAAGCATCTATCAAGCCAACATTAAAATAATCTCTTATATGTACTGACTTTGTGTTATGCCGGAAAAGATTGAAATATAAGGAGAACTTAAAAAAAAAGCGAAAGAAGTAAAAACTATGGATTATTTCAAGCCGTTTTTATCGATTTTTCAAATTTAAGCCTCTGTAACTTTTACGGATAAAGTGGGGTAATCCTTAAACATTGCTCAGTGATGGTTCAAGGTCTTGTTTACATAACTGCATTTACAGTTTTTCTAAATTCCAAAAACTGCCGGTTTTTTTAAACATTTATTTCAGTTTCACTGAGTTGAAATTTAAAAAAGATTTCATGTTATAGGAATAGTTTTAATTTTTTAAGATTACCTTAAGGTTTTTTCTTTTTTTTATAAAAGAAATTTTTAAAATAAAGAATGGAAAAAGTTAAGCAGAACAAAATGAAAATTTTAAAACGATGTTTTAGTCGAGTTTATTAAAGTGATCGTTAAGTTTGGAATTCTGAATGTTTAGGGTTTGAAATGTTTTCTTAAGGAAAAATATTATAGAGTCTGAGAAATTATGTCTGAAAATAACCTAACAAAAGATAATTGCTTCTTTTCGTTAGGAATAAATATCTCAAAATCTTAAAGTTTTGGCTATGTCACAAAATTTACAGAAATAACTTCCCTGCTGTAACTTTTGATAAATTTTTGTTTTAAAAACCGCCTAAAATTTTCAGATTTTTTAGCACCGTGCGAATATCGTATCTGTTCTTTAGCAGGGTGCGAATATCTTATCTGTTCAGCGGATTTCTTATCTGTTCTATGGTGCGTATAATTGTTATTAATTCATACTAAATTTCTTCGCATAAGAAATTGTATAAAAATTATAATTTTTCTTCATAATCTTTGGCCTTTTTATGATAACAAATATTTACTTTGAATCTTTTCTCCAGTCAGTATATCTTACATATTTACCATCTAAATACTCACCCTTTCATTAACCTCTTTTGTTGTTCCATTTCTAAGGCCTAAAATTGTTAAGTAAATAAAAAAACAACATAAACCTTTTTAACACTTTATTACAAAAAAGAAAATAAAAGTAAATTTTTTTATATTTTAGAGCTCCTTTTCTAGTATGTGTAAACATAACAAACACATATAACAAAAGTAAAGGTCATGTTAAGATTTTTGTTTGCTCATTAGGAGACTAACAAAAATGAATAAAAAACGATTTTATTCAGGGTTCGAAAAAAAACTCTAACGTACGGTACGTTAGTGTTCTGTACGGAACTATGGAGCGACCGTACGTTGTCGAAACGTACCGTTCCAAGAACACATTCACTAAAAAGTTTTTTAGTGGTTGTGAAGGTGTTCGCAAACAGAATTCCGAACGTTATGCCTGCGAGTTGAGGAACAGAAACTTTACGATAACGTACCGAACTAGGTTAGAAACAAAATAAAGTTCTTTTAGTGTTCTGTTTGCGAACTTTTGAGACATTTTTTAAATTTAAAATGGCGATATCTTGAAAACTAAGCAAGATAGAGCAAAACGGAGCACATTTTTAGTTCTTGGGATCTCCATAGTATCGCTGGGCCTCTACACATGGGTAGACCCCATTGGGTCCTTATTTTGAATCTAAAAAAGTTAGCATTCCGGGAAATTTAAAAATGCACATATCTCGCTAAATACTGCCGACACGATGAAAAGTCTAAAAGCATTTTTGTGGATCTTGTCTCGTAGTACATGACCGCTTTTAGACTTTATGTCGTGTCGGCAGTATTTAGCGAGATATGTGCATTTTTAAATTTCCCGGAATGCTAACTTTTTTAGATTCAAAATATGGACCCAATGGGGTCCACCCATGCGTAGAGGCCTAGCGATACTATGGAAATCCCAAGAACCAAAAATGTGCTCCGTTTTGCTCTATCTTGCTTAGTTTTCGAGATATCGCCATTTTAAATTTAAAAAAAAATGTCTCAAAAGTTCGCAAACAGAACACTAAAAGAACTTTATTTTGTTTCTAACCTAGTTCGGTACGTTATCGTAAAGTTTCTGTTCTTCAACTCACAGGCATAACGTTCGGAATTCTGTTTGCGAACACCTTCGCAACCACTTAAAAAAATTTTTAGTGAATGTGTTCTTCGAACGGAACGTTAAATAACGTACTGTTTTTTTTCGAACACTGATTTTATTCCTTAAAAAAAAGATAAAGAAACACCTGACAAGGCACCCACTTTTTTTTTTGCCAACCAAGAAAGGAGTGAATGAATGCGTTCGTGTGTTGTGAAAATACATTTCAAAACAAAAGACCTCAAACATGTTTCAATATTGTGGGGATACATAATAGGGCGGCGATTAATTTGAATAGGAAATTTTTGACTAAGGATTTGAGAACTTTTCTATAATAAAAATGTCCCTAAAATCCAAACTAAAAGTTTTTGAATTCTAAAACATTTTTCTGTAAGAAAAACGTCTTCGAATTCCTAAAAATTTTTCTAATTGAAAAATCTCGTAATACGGATGTATCCCGTGAATTTCTGAATAGGTTGTATGAATAGCCCTATATGTAACTAAGAAAATTGCGTTTTTGGTTTTTAAATTTTTCAAAAACTGGACTTTGGAGGCGTGGTCAAATATTGGAAAAATTTTCAAATTTGTGTCGAGGTACCTTGTTTAAATATTTATCAAATTAAAAAATAATGCACCACAATCTCAAAAACTTACATTTTTGTACAGTGTTGTATAGGCTATCGATTAAAAATTTTTTTTTGGTAAATTTTCAGATCCCGTTATGAAATTTTCCATTTTTTAAAAAAGTCAATTTATCAAAAACCCAGCCACTTTTTTTTATACCCTCCAACCACAGTATGGGGGTATACTCACTTTGTCATTCCGTGTGTAACGCATCGAAATATCGGTCCAGGACCCCATAAAGTATATATATTATTGATCAGTGATCGATTCTAAGACATTCTAGCAATGTCCGTCCGTCCGTCCGTCCGTCCGTCTGTCCGTCTGTCCGTCTGTCCGTCTGTAGAAGACACGATACAGTCCAAAATAAATGAGCTAGACTTCCGAAGTTTGGCACGAATATGTATTATATTCCTAGGCAGGTTAAGTTCGGAAATCAGCAAAATCGGACCAAGGGGAAAAAAGTTCCCCCTTGGAGAACTAAACCAACCCAAGAAAAACCACATTTTTTGCAGGGTTTTTTGTACTTTTGCTAAGCAAATGCAACATTCTTATCTCAGAAGAAGTTAAAAATCGTAGGGGGTAGGTGCCCCCTAACGTCTCCCAACACACCCCCCCCCCCCCCAAAAATAAAGACGACCCTGGATTTTTTAAATAGTTTTTTTTTACATTTTGGAGGGTTTAAAAGAGTCGGCACAGCCGAATGTAACACTCTCACTTGTTTTTTATTAATTTATGTAGATGTTTTTATATCGTTTCGTTTTTTTTTGAGAAAATCGCATTTGAAAATAAAATTTCATAACAATTTTGTAATTTGCTTGTGTTTTCTTGTTTCAACGTTGCGAATGAGTACTAAATATTTGCATAGATATTACTCATACGCTACGTTGAAACAAGAAAATACACTAAAAAAAAAAAGCTTGTAAACCTACAAGGAAATTTGATGATTTTGAACCCACAATTTTTTTGGTAAAGTTAGCAACAATGTTTTTCCAAAAATTAGTTAACTGAAATTTTTATACCCTCCAACTACAGTATGGGGGTATACTCACTTTGTCATTCCGTGTGTAACGCATCGAAATATCGGTCTAGGACCCCATAAAGTATATATATTATTGATCAGTGATCGATTCTAAGACATTCTAGCGATGTCCGTCTGTCCGTCCGTCCGTCCGTCCATCCGTCCGTCTGTCCGTCCGTCCGTCCGTCTGTGGAGGACACGATACAGTCCAAAATAAAAGTGATAGACTCCTGAAGTTTGGCACATACATGTCTTATGTTCATAGGCTGGTTAAGTTCGGAGATGGGCAAAATCGGACCAGGGGGGAAAAAGTTCCCCCTTGAAGAACTAAACCAACCTCTGAAAAATATCATATTTTTACATAATTTTTTGTGTTTTTGTTTAACAAATCCAACATTTTTATGCTACAAGAAGTTCAAGGTCCTGCATTTGGACCCACAGAATTAGAAAATATAGTTTTACGGTCCGCCCCCCCCCTTTTATGGGCGTGGAAGAATTTTTTTTTTTATATAATGATAAATTTGTATTTCTTTAGTGCAAAAAGCATAAGAATTATTTTTTTTTAACACTTATTCGAGAGGAATTGTGCCCCCCCCCCCCCCCCCACCAAAAAAAAAGAAGACGCCCCTGCATTTTTTTTTTTTTTATTTATTTGCATGTTGGAGGGTATAAAAGATTCGGCACAGCCGAATTTAACACTCTTACTTGTTTTATTTCAACTTAGTTCATACACATTTGAGGACCCCATTGGGTTTGGACCCGATAGGTCCAGACCCCGATGGGCCTAGACCTAGTTGGGTTCCTTAAAAATCGTCATAGATTTTGATCCAAAATTTGTGTGCGTTTCGCTCTACCTTGCTTAGTTTTTGAAATACGTGATTTTAGGGGACCACCGGGGTTTTTAGAATTACAAAACTCGATAACTTCAAAAATACTACTCGGAGAGCTTTTGCTTGTTTTGCGGTCTGGTTCTACGTGTTGAGGGCTACAAAAATGCTTTTGGACTTTTTGTTGTGTCGGCAATATTTACCGAGATATGAGCATTTTAAAATTTTCGGGAATGCTAACTTTTTTGGATCCAAAGTTAGGACCCATTAGGGTCCACACATGTGAAGAGGACCGGCGATACTATGGAGAGCCCGAGAACCAAAAATGGCCTCCATTTTGCTTTATCTAGCTTAGTTTCCGAGATAGCGCCATTTTAAGTTTTCTGAAAATAAAAAAAAATTTACCATTTAATTTTGCTAATATTAGCAAAAAAGCTTGTAAAAATTTGGTCAACTCAATTTTAAATTTAGCAAAAAAAATTAGTTTAAATTTTGTTTAAAATTGCTAATGCGCTAAATGAAGTTTACAAGATATTTTTGATAACATGCTAATCTCAACTAAAAATTTGTTAAAAGTTAGCTAACCAGCATTAGCAAAAAAAAAATAGTAAATCTACTAATGTATTATTTTGAGTGTATATGAAAAATGTCTTCGAAATCAGAGACATTTTTCTCCAATATCGTGTCAAAAAGTGTCTCTGAAATCTGCGACATTTTTCTATCATAGAAATTTGTCTGTACACTCAAAAAAATACGTTAGTAGATTTACTAATTTTTTTTTGCTAATGCTAGTTAGCTAACTTTTAGCAAATTTTTAGTTGAGATTAGCATGTTAGCAAAAAATTCTTGTAAACTTCATTTAGCACATTAGCACTTTTAAACAAACGTTGAACTAATTTCTTTTGCTAAGATTTGAAATTGAGTTGACAACATTTTTACAAGATTTTTTGCTAACATTAGCAAAAATAAATGGTAAATTTTTTTTTATTTTCAGAAAACTTAAAATGGCTCTATCTCGGAAACTAAGCCAGATAGAGCAAAATGGAGGGCATTTTTGGTTCTTAGAATCTCCATACTTTCGCGGGTCCTCTTCACATGTGTGGACCCTAATGGGCCCTAACTTTGGATCCAAAAAAGTTAGCAGTCCCGAAAATTTTAAAATGCTCATATCTCGGTAAATATTGCCGACACAACAAAAAGTCCAAGAGCATTTTTGTAGCCCTCAATACGTAGAACAAGACCGCAAAATAGTCAAAAGCTCTCCGAGTAATATTTTTCAAGTTATAGAGTTTTTTAATTCTCAAGACCCCATTGGTCCCCTATAATCACGTATCTCAGAAACTAAGCAAGGTAGAGCGAAACGGACACAAATTTTGGATCAAAAACTATGACGATTTTTAAGGAACCCAACTAGGTCTAGGCCCATCGGGGCCTGGACCTATCGGGTCCGAACCCAATGGGGTCCTCAAATGTGTCAAAAAAAATTTTTTTTTGTTTACTAATTATTGGCAAAACATTTTTGCTAACTTTAGCAAAAAAATTGTGGGTTCAAAATCAGCAAATTTTCTTGTAGGTTTACAAGCTTTTTTTGCTAACATTACAGTTTTTTTTTTTTGAGTGTATCTCTCCAAAATCGTATATATTTTTTATACAAAAAATTGCTCCGAAATATGACACATATCTCTATACGAAAAATGTCTTCGAAGTCAGACACATTTTTCTATAAAAACGAAAAAAGTCTCACACATCTGAGAAACTTTTCAAAACGAAAAATATCTCCGAAATTTGAGAAATTTTTCTATACGAAAATTGTCTCCGAAATCTACGACATTTTTCTATTATCAAAATTTGTCTGTATCTCTCCAAAATCTGAAATATTTTTTTATACAAAAAATGTCTCCGAAATATGACATATATTTCAATACGAAAAATGTCTCCGAAATGTTTCCGAAGTCTAAGTAATTAAAACGAAAAATGTCTCCAAAATATGAGATATTTTTCGATTAGAAAATCTGAGAAATTTTTCTATACGAAAAATGTCTCCGAAAAAACTTTTTCAAAATTCTAAATACCACCTTAATTTCCAACAAATGATGTGTGATGGCATGTAGGGGAATTTATTTTGTATTAACAATAGTATGCGATGTTTTACAATTGTAGTAGAAGTAGCAGCAGCAAAAGATGTTCCTCTTCTTTAGCTAACTAATGTTGTTGTTATTGTTGATGTTGCTGTTGATGATGTTTGTTTGAAAGCCCCTTTGGCATTGTAAAATTTTCTATAAAAAAAAAATTATATATTTTACACATACAAATAGATAGACCGACTGACGGACAGACAATTTGACTATGTTGGTGGCATGAGGTTTTTTGTTGTTGTTGCTGTTGTTCTTGTTATAAATGTTGCTGTTTTTCAGTATGCGAAAAAAGGAAATGAAGCATCTAGTTAGTAAAATACTGATGATGCAAAATATTGTGTT
>CAWUER010000087.1:0-26738 GCA_963921195.1 Pegoplata infirma
ACATAATCCCACGGACATAATCTCCATTTATGGGGACTATGACCAAAAATCACAATGGACCTCAGACTCTACGTGTGTTGACGTAAAACGTCAACAGCCTCTTACAACCTATGACCGAAAATAATTTGGACATAGCCCCAATAAAAAATTAACATAATTCCCAGATTTTTGGGAATAATGACCACGTAGCAATTGAAATTATTCAAATTTTTATATAATCTTACTATTTTTAAAATAACCTAACTTTTAAAATCACCCTGTTAGGTGAACATTTTGAATGAAAAGCTGCTTTTATATGCCTCTATTTGTTTTGTAGACTTGTATTTCTTGTTCGTCTTTGACTTTTTTTCATTCATGTTGTGTCTTACATTGGTATAATTTTTATATGAAAATATGCTTTAAATAAATAAAAACAGGAAAAGGCTTGCTAACATTCCTTGTTTTTTAATATTTCATATAATATTATGGTTAAGAGGTTTGTCGTGTCGTTTGTAACATTAAAAAACTAGATCAAAGTTTCCATAATATAAATATCAAATGAAGGGGCCCCGTAGGCTAGTTGGTTCAACGTGGGGGTCGTGGGTTCGATTCCCACCAGAGCCCTTGGTTTTTTCGCTACAACGAGATGACGGTCATTGTTACCAGTTCTCGGTTTGGTTGAATTTATTAAAAATGAGTTGTAAGTAAATAGAAAGAATGAATAAAAATAATTGATCATGTGATCAAAAACTATTATTATAACCAGAGACCATAACTGTTATGAGATTTATTGAAAAAGTCAAATATAACTGTTCAAAAATATTTTTTCAAATAAAAATTAAAAATAACAGTTTGAATTGATTTATATAAATATCTGTTCAAAATAACAGAAATAAAAAACTTTTGTTTTTTATAACTGTTATTAAAAAATCTTTGAGCCTTAAAAAACTCGAGTTATTAAAATAAAACAACAATAAACGCATGCAGAAGAATCCTATTGATATCTAATACTTCAATCATTGATTTAAAGATATAAACTTTGATTGATTTTTTTTAAAAATAACTGTTATCACAGTTATAACAGTTATTTACTCAAATAAATATAAAATAAAAGTTATTTTAGATTGTTTGAACAAAAAGTTTTTAATAACTGTTATTTTATACTGTTATTGAAAAAATCAAAAAAATAAATGTTATTGCAAATTTTAACACGGGACATCTCTAGAAGTCTTTTCATATATAAAATACTAAGTTTGGACAACATTCGTTTCATGATTTTTTTAAAACAAAAGGACACATATAACTGTTATATTTGGTCTCTGATTATAACTCAATTATATATGGGGCATTCCATATCAAATCGGACACTTGATAAAATATTTTTTTTTTTAGATTTTCCCAATTTGTTTACAGCTTTTAGTACCCATCGAAAACTCTTTCTTGGTAAATTTTCAGATTTTTTTAATGAGCCGTTTAAAAGATATCGAATTTTAAAAATTGGTAGCTTGTTCCTTTACTCAAAGTTCGTTTACTCAGAACTTCTTCAATAATGGTCCAAACTTCAAATTTTTTTTTTTAATTTTTTGTTTTTTTACGTCCCAAAAAATTCTTAAAAACGCTCTAGTATGCGATTTTTAAGTTTTAAAATTTAAATCTCATTTTTGAAAATGTTTGTACTCTTCGATTTTTTTGAATTTTTTTTGTGTAAAACTTCAATCGATTCTACAATTTTTTTGAACAGGAGAATCGTGGGATAACGATTATTACTATTTTTTAAAATTTTTTGAAAAAATTTTATTGTAATTTTCCAATCTTAAAATCATTTCTACTGCTCCAATGCACTGTGGCCGAAATCACTGATCTAGCGGCACTTAAGTCAAAATTTAAAAATTAAGATCGATAAATGTCTTTGTACTGCATCGTTAACCTATACTTTACAGAAAAAAATTACGTTTTTACTTTTGTTTTGCTTTCAATATTCGCACAGCTGTAGGCTATCAAATATACATTTTCTGCAGCAAGTGTGTTAAAGGAATTTGGGGCCTAATTACTCAGTGAGTTTTTCTTGACACTTTTAAGTCAATTGTTTATACATTTTGAGCCAAAAAGTTTTAATTGAAAGTAAAAGGTATGTTTTAACTAAAAAATAAATCTTTGTGGGCTGTGTGTATCTAGTTTATTATTAGTTCATTATAGAAGTTTAGATTTGTGATATAAACTATAGTTTAATGGACTGCAACTTTTGAAATTCGATCGTATTCGGTCCAATTCCTGTTTTGTTTATTATTTTGGGTTATTTTTGTTGTGACGTTTCAGTATGGCGTGTTAGTTCGCGCAAGTTGTTCGGTTTTTTAGGGTCCATTTGCCTGTCCAAATAAACAGTATAAACGCGATACAGACCACAATTTTCAATCTATTTTGCTAAAATTTGAAATTTAAGATTTTTAATCGAAAGAATTAAACCTATTAAATTTTTGACAAAATCGGTCCATGTTATCCCATAGCCCCCATGTTAATTTCCTCTTCCAGTTTTACTTAAAAAGCCATAACAATAGTATTTTAACAAATATCCTCTTGAAATTCGACTGTTAAATGTTTTTTGTAGCCATAAAGCAAAATTCTTGGGGGTTAGACTGGACTCTAAGCTAAATTGGAATGAAAATCTTAAGGAAAGAACAAATAAAGCGTACGCGGCTCTTTACTCATGCCGAAAACTTATAGTTGGGAAATGGGGTGTGAAACCAAAACTTTTTCATTGGTTGTACACTGCGGTAGTTCGACCTGTAGCCACTTATGGTTGTCATGTTTGGTGGCCAGTGGTTCAAATAGGGGTACATGCGAACAGATGTTCCAAAGTTAATAGAGCTGCTTTATTTAGTTTAACAGGTGCAATGGGTTCAACCTCTACAGCATCCCTAGAGATGCTTTTAGGTATTACGCCTTTGGACCTTCATGTTATGGAGACGGCGGCAATAACACTCACTAGATTGCATCAACTTGGGTGTTTACGAAATCGAACGGTTCGGCATACTGAGATTCTGGGTGGTCTGGTTACAAATCTTAACACGACTATAAGACTCCGGCAAACATAGTCAAAGGGAAAATAGACGTATTGTTTCCATCGCTTGATGACTGGATGATGATAATGTTGATTTTTCTCAGATAAACGTTTTTACGGATGGTTCAAAAACAGGGACAGGCACAGGAAGTGGTGTGCACTGCTCTGAGTTAGGTATTGATGAATCTTACCGCTTGGAGAATGATTGTAGCATTTTTCAGGCCGAGGTCTATGCGATCGCCAAGGCAGCTGAGCTAATCTCGATGAGGCCGATATTCTACAGCGATATTGCTTTCTTCATCGACAGCCAAGCGGCTTTAAAGGCGTTAACTACGGATAATATCAACTTCAAGGTAGTCAGCCGCTGCCACAGAGAACTACAAGTTCTCAGGGAGCAGCATAATATACGACTGTGCTGGGTACCTGGTCACAAGGATATTAAAGGTAATGAGAAAGCGGATGTGCTTGCGAAGGCAGGCGCAAGCCTTCCACATGAGCTCGCCGTTGAGGGAATTTTTCCACCACTCTCCCTTACTTTTCACAATATTAAGCTGGACACTAGAAACAAGTGGATTAATAGATGGACGACATCAAATGATAGCATACAGACAAAAATGCTATGGGATGAAAAATCGCAGGGTAACAGCAAAATTCTTCTGGATATGGACAGAAGACAGATAAGATCAGTGATAAACCTTATCACGGGGCACAGTAAACTCGCGAAACACATGGTAAGAATCGGGGTTATGTCAGACGATACTTGCAGATGGTGTAATGAGCCTGTCGAAGACAGCTTCCATTTCTTATGTGAATGCCCTGCATTATCATTTAGAAGATTTAAATGTTTAGGTTCTAACGTCTTTCAGGATCTTCAGGACCTACGAGGTATAAACCATTGGCTACTAATGTCATTCATCAAAGCGTCGAAGTGGGAAACGTAAAAATGCGTGTTTGAATGGAGAGAAGGAAGGAAACAATAGCAGGAATCATAATGGGCCAAACATTGGCCTCTATGGATGTCATTCCCGAAAACTTTTATGTTTTGGGGATTGGCGTCATCCTCACTAACCTAACCTAACCTAACCTAGCCATAAAAAATCACTCTAAATTTTAACGGAATCGGAACATTTTAACTTCTAGTCCTCATACAGACCACCCTCCCGATATTCACATAAATTTCCCAAAATACATAAAAACACTGAAATAAATAAATATGGTTAAAAATTAAATTCTTTATTAGTTTTATAATCACAAATTTGCAATGGGCTTTATTATTTTACATTTCCGAATTAAGCGCCGCTAGATTGGGTGTTTCGGCCACTGTGCAATGGTGCGTCATAGATGGGTCATTTATAAGACCGACCCCAATTAATTTTTACGTCTTAACATGTCTTTGGAACAAACAAATACCCTATCTCCAATTTCTAAGGGGGCTCCCACACAAAACGACATTTTTTAAAATTTGCTCCAACCGCTCTAACTGCCCTAATAGTGCCCTTAGAGCAACAAAATGTATGACCGACCCACAACATTTTTTTAGTCCAAACATTTTCTCTGAACACACCTACTCTCTATCTCTAATTGTTAAGGCGGTTCCAAAACAAATTTTAGTATTTTTTGTAAATTTGTTTTATTTAATCAGCTTCTACCGGTCCAATGGTGCGTCCAAGAGGGGTAATTAGTGAGACCGACTGCCATTTATTTTTACCCAACAACATTTTTTTAAAAAATACCACAGCCCTATCTCCACTCCCTAAGTAGGCTCCCATACAAATAACAGTTGGAGCAAATTTAATAAAAATGTAATTTTGAATGGAAGCCTACTTAGCGAGTGGAGATAGAGCTGTGGTATGTTTTACAAAAATGTTTGAGGGTAAAAATAAATGGGGGTCGGTCTCACTAATGACCCCTCTCGGACGCACCATTGGACCGGTAGAAGCTGATTAAATAAAACAAATTTACAAAAAATAAAAAAAATTGTATGGGGACCGCCTTAACAATTAGAGATAGAGGGTAGGTGTGTTCAGAGAAAATGTTTGGACTAAAAAAATATTGTGGGTCGGTCATACATTTTGTTGCTCTAGGGGCACTATTAGAGCAGTTAGAGCGGTTGGAGCAAATTTTAAAAATTGTCGTTTTGTGTGGGAGTCCCCTTAGAAATTGGAGATAGGGTATTAGTTTGTTCCAAAGAAATGTTTAGACGTAAAAAATAATGGGGGTCGGTCTTATAAATGACCCCTCTATGACGCACCATTGGAGCAGTAGAAATAATTTTAAGATTGGAAAATTACAATAAATTTTTTTCAAAAAATTTAAAAAAATAGTAATAATCGTTATCCCACGATCCTCCTGGGCAAAAAATTTGTAGAATCGATAGAAGTTTTACACAAAAAAAAAATCAAAAAAATCGAAGAGTACAAACATTTTCAAAAATGAGATTTAAATTTTAAAACTTAAAAATCGCATTATAGAACGCTTTTAAGAATTTTTTGGGATTTTTTTTAGAAAGTACGCAAAAAAACAAAAATTTTGAAAAAAAAATTTGAAATTTGGACCATTATTGAAGAAGTTATGAGTAAAAGAATTTTGAGTAAAGGAGCAAACTACACTCAAAAAAAAAAACTGTAATGTTAGCAAAAAAAGCTTGTAAACCTACAAGAAAATTTGCTGATTTTGAACCCACAATTTTTTTGCTAAAGTTAGCAAAAATGTTTTGCCAATAATTAGTTAACAAATTTTTTTTTTGACACATTTGAGGACCCCATTGGGTTCGGACCCGATAGGTCCAGACCCCGATGGGCCTAGACCTAGTTGGGTTCCTTAAAACTCGTCATAGTTTTTGATCCAAAATTTGTGTCCGTTTCGCTCTACCTTGCTTAGTTTTTGAGATACGTGATTATAGGGGACCACTGGGGTCTTGAGAATTAAAAAACTCTATAACTTCAAAAATATTACTCGGAGAGCTTTTGACTATTTTGCGGTCTTGTTCTACGTATTGAGAGCTACAAATGCTTTTGGACTTTTTGTTGTGTCGGCAATATTTACCGAGATATGAGCATTTTAAAATTTTCGGGAATGCTAACTTTTTTGGATCCAAAGTTAGGGCCCATTAGGGTCCACACATGTGAAGAGGACCCGCGAAAGTATGGAGATTCTAAGAACCAAAAATGCCCTCCATTTTGCTCTATCTGGCTTAGTTTCCGAGATATAGCGATTTTAAGTTTTCTGAAAATAAAAAAAAATTTACCATTTATTTTTGCTAATGTTAGCAAAAAATCTTGTAAAAATGTTGTCAACTCAATTTCAAATCTTAGCAAAAGAAATTAGTTCAACGTTTGTTTAAAATTGCTAATGTGCTAAATGAAGTTTACAAGAATTTTTTGCTAACATGCTAATCTCAACTAAAAATTTGCTAAAAGTTAGCTAACTAGCATTAGCAAAAAAAAATTAGTAAATCTACTAACGTATTTTTTTGAGTGTAACAATTTTTAAAAATTCGATATCTTTTGAACTGGTCATCAAAAAAATATGAAAATTTACCACGAAGGAGTTTTCGAAGGGTACTAAAAACTGTAAACAAATTGGGAAAATCTAAAAAAAAAATTTTTCAAAGTGTCCGATTTGACATGGAATGCCCCATATATTAAATTCTTTGTTAAGTTTACGGTTTTGCTTTTGACTAATTTTAGAAAAATTTCGTGGGCTCGGAATCTGCTAGTTTAAATTACCTAACTATCATGACAGCTTTTTTATATGCAGGGTATAAAAAGATTCGTCCTAACTGTCTTTAGCAATTGTACTTGTTTTCTATTCATTTTCCCATTTAAAATTCCTGTAAATGTTTGTTTCTCCTTATTTTATTCTAGGCGAAAGTTAAATGATTTTTCTTTTTTTTTGTACTGATTCAGTATAAAATGTCTGGAAAAAAGCCGCATTGCGGCATATTATGCGCTTATAGTCTTATATTTTAAGAAAAGGATTTTGTTGGTGGCGTTTTATTATTATTTTTGTAAAAAAAATGGGAAAATGCAGTTGAAAAGTCGTCGAGAGTACGATTGTGTGTAATGTTGTGTTAAAAGTACGTGAGAATTAAAGTTGTTTTAGAAAAAAAATTATTGAAAAACAAGTCTTAAAATAAAATTCGGTTTAAGTGAATTTATTTTTTTAAAGCAAATTATTGAATAAGGACAATATTTTTAAGTGAAAAAAAAATCGATTAAAAAAATTTTTGCCTTGCACAAGAACATTCTTGGTGTTCCTTCCGCTTGGGTTTGATAAAAATAAACTTTATCGATTTGCCGGTTTTAAATTTCATCTTAAGCGTATTATTAATATTTTTATAATTAAATAAATTATACGCCCTGTTAACCCAAAGCTATCAATTCTAAATATAATCCTTTATTTTTTTTATTTCTGGGGTCTAAAATAAAATTACAGCTTTATGTTATTTTAAACCTTTTTAAAAAGTTTTTCTTTTATTCATCAATTAGCACTTTATTATATTTAGACGTTTACTACTGCCACCTTTATCACTCATCAAGCCATCCACCCACACATACACATATACAGCACCAACCTGCAATAAAATCTATGCCTTAACACATGAGTTAGTGTTCAGTCTACCTATCTATATACCTCTACACATTTCAACTTTTAGTTTTCTACTTACAAGGGAAGTATCTCAACCCTTATGAACCGATTTGCCTGAAACTGAAAATATTTATAAATGAGACGATTTTAAGGTTGGGGTGTCTCGGCTTTTCGGCCATATAAGTGTTTCAAAATTTCGTTGTCCCCTTATGATACAATGTGGACCTTCGGGAAAATTTCGATTGCTCCCGAGCTAACAGGAATATCCTCTAGAGCAAAAATACGTGTCGACTTAAATTTTATAAAGATTATTTCGTATTCATATGGACATCGTAGCTCTATGTCTTCATATAAATACCCCCCAAAATTTACACATTTTTATGAAAAAAGTATTTAACGAAGCCAAACTTTTACAAGGTTATGTCACCGTTGGATAGGCATTAAAAAAACCTTTCTTCTCATATGTAAACATCATATAGTTTCTTAGAAAGAAATGGCTGAAAAATCCAAAAAACTAATTTTTCGCCACTTTTTTGCCCATGTTTTGAACCCCTAAATCCCCGATATGGCCGATAAGCCGAGACACCCCAACCTTAGAACTGTCTCTTTTATATATATTTTACGTTTCATGCAAATCGGTTCATATGGGTTGAGATACTTCCCTTGTTAGTTGTTTTTTTTATTGCTGCTCTTTTCATTATTATACATAGGTACTGATTTGCTTTAGCAAAACCATGCCAAAACAAAAACAAATGTGCTACTTTTCGTCAAACTTTAATTACGGACCAATTAGTGTGGAAAAAAAGTTTTCGTTTTTACGAGACCAGGAAAAAAATAAAATGACAGGAAACTGTACGCACTACTGAATGACCGTTATGGTAACCTGAAAATGACGTTTATAAAAATTATATTTGAATAGAATTATTCTAGCTCGAGGTCAATTTTTTCTTTATTAATTAAAACTATGATAATTTTCAAGAAAATTATTTTTATGTTAAGGTTTATTATTCTGGTCATTTGTTCATGCCTTATAGACACGTGATTCGGAATTTGTCAGATTCCATTGTTAGGATTATTTAGAAAATATCAAAACCCTTACAACAAGTAACAAAGGGATTTCAAAAATAAATCGCTAATGATCAAACTAAAATACTAATTCATATTCGACTCTAATGCCATGCCAAAATTAATAAAATGTATCGCGAGATATTTTTTTTTTATTTTTTATTCTTTAAAAATCCAAAATTTTGGTGGAAATTTGTCAAAAAATGCAAAATGAGTTGAAATGATACGATTTGGCTCAAATTAAGGGGCAGGGTAAGAAATTTTGTGATTTTTTTCAAAAAATTTCTAAAACGTAGGAAAAACCGCCATTTTACGCAAATTAAAAATAGCGATACCTCGAAAACCGTTGACCAATTTTAAAAATTTTTTGATATTCGTGTTCAGCGCATCAAAATTAATAACATGATGTATCGCATGATATATTTTTTTTTTTATTTTTATACCCTCCAACTACAGTATGGGGGTCTTTCCGTGTGTAACCCATCAAAATATCGGTCGAAATTTTAAATTTTTAGCCAATAATTTTTTGTGTGTAGATCAAATTCATGAAAACCACATATTTTTGAACACCCTAATGACCCTATTGTATGTTTGTCTATTGACTGAAGTTTAGTGAAAGCAAAAAGTTTTAACAGATGAATAAAGAATAAAAATACGTTTTAACAAATCAAGTAGTTACATACAACAGCATCAAGTGGCTTGATAATGAGTTTAACGTTGGGGTTTTTTTTTTTGAAAAGCTGACAAAAAGTTTTTCTTTACACAGCAGTGACGGTGGTGAATGTTAGAATTACGGATAAAAAGGTCACATCAAACACAAGCAGAAAAAAAAATGGAGACGAAATCCAAAAAAAAAAAAACAAAGTCTATAAGCAAAATAATAGTTAAATTTAGTCATTAAAGACCGGAATCTCCTGGTACAATTTTAATGTGGCGAAATATAAAAATTCTCTTGTATAATTTAAAACCTGAACAATAAAGGTATTTTAAGTATAAACATTTTGAGTGAACGCTGATTCAATTTAAATTATCACTGACTTTACAAAATTTCTTAAAATTTCCTGATTTTAAAGTTCTTCTGTCTGTAATTTTTTTTTTATTAAAAATTTCCTTATTTTTATTTATATACAAAATTTTGTATAATTTATGTTAAAACATCAATTTTAAATTAAAAACACAATATTTTCGTTCATTAATATTCTGGTTCAGCTTGAAATTCATTATAATTCATATCAATCATTATAATTTAATCAGTATTTGTACGATTTACTCAATTCTCATTATTTAAATTGTATCCTTAAGATAATTGTAGTAAGTATGTATCATTTTTTGCACTTTGTGTGGCATGGTAAGCTTATTTTTAAATTTGAGTGTATAAGGGTTGCCACTTCATGTGTAATTACTGGATATAGCAAGCGGGATTATAATTTATTCAATCCATGGGATTTCGTGGTATTTTTTTACATTCAAAGAAAAAGGTTTTTCATATTGATGAAAAGCTACATCATTATGATGAAATGTTGCATCAATTTTTGTCCAATATTACGTGTCAGCAATAAGATGAAGCAGTGTCATCGAACAAACATTTATTTTTATTTGAAAAATAAGATTGTTTTATTTGAATTTTATTTGTTTGATTATTCTATTCATTTTATTATCCCCTCCAACTACATTATGGGGATATACTCACTTTGTCATTCCGTATGTAACTCATCGAAATATCGGTGCCATAAAGTATATATATTAGAGTGTCCCTTATTTATTTACTTAGGAAAAATTTTACGCCCCTACGACGAGGGCGCCTTAAAAAGTGGGGCCTTAAAACTCATTTTTCCATACAAACCTAACATTTTTTTTTGATTCTTAGCTTATTCACGAAAAAAAATTTGATTTTGGTGGGATAAGGCTTTCAGCTCTAAAAATGTTTCGAAAAAAAAAATTAGAGGCATTGGGGTCCTGCTCTAAAATTTTTTTAAAAAATATTTTTTTTTTAGTTTTGACAAGCAACAGTTTTAGTTGTTATGTTGCTTTTAATGATATATTTTATAAAAAAATATTATTCCTATCTCTGACATCTTTTTAGTGCTGAAACCCTTAACATTTCCAAAATAAGGGACACTCTAATATATATTATTTATCTATAATCGATTCTAAGACATTTCTAGAAAGTCCGTATGCCCGTCCGTCTGTATAAGACACGATGTAGTCCAAACTAAAAGAGGTAGACTCCTTAAGTCTGGCACGAATACGTCTTATGGTCGTAGACAGTTTAAGTTCGTAAATGGGCAAAATCGGACCAGGGGGAAAAAGTTCCCCATTGAACAACTTAATTAACCTCTGAAAAAAAGCTATTTTGTTATGTTATTCTGTATTTATGTTGAGCGAACAATTTGACGTCAGAAAGAGTTCTAGATCATGCTCTCGGACCTAGGAAATAAAAAACAAATTTTTTTGCCCGCCGCCTTTTGTGAGCGTGTATATTAAAAATCAATTTCAAAAATGATAAAATTTTATTACTTAAGCTCAAAATGCATAATAAATGAATTTGTAAACATTTACCAAGAGGGCTTATGTATCCCCAATGAGCCCTACCGACCCCCCCCCCCCCAAAATAAACGCCCTGCTTTTTTTTCTATTAATTTTTTCATATGCTGGAGGGTATTAAAAAACTCCATTTTTGTTGAGAAAAATGAAACAATTTGACGTCAGAAAAAGTTCTAGGTCATGCACTCGGACCTAAGAAATAAAAAAAAAACTATTTTTTTTTTTGCCCGCCCCCTTTTGTGGGCGTGGATAATAAAACTGTATTTCAATAATGATAAAATTGTATTACTTAAGCTCAAAAATCATAATAAATTAATTTGTTAACATTTACCGAGAGGGTTTATGTGTTCCCCAATGAGCCCTACCGCCCCCCCCCCAAAATAACCCCCCTGCAATTTTTTTTTTTAACTTGTTTTATATGTTGGAGGGCGTTAAAGATTCGGCATAGCCGAATTTAACGCTCTCACTTGTTTTTATTTAATTTATTTTTAATTTTTGTAATGTATGAAACAAACAACTTTGCCTAAATAATGAAGTTACCTTATTATGGGTACCAGGGCACGAAGGAATAGAAGGAAACGAGAAAGCAGATGAACTCGCGAAACTTGGAGCAGATGGCATAGGTACCACCATAATGCTTTCACCGCCACTCCAGCATTTCAAACTAAAACGAAATACCCTTACGGTCGCCAAAGCAAATCGAAGATGGAAGGAACTTGGGACAAGTCGTATAAGCAGAATTTTATGGCCACGCTATGATTGAGGAAGAACTAAATTCTTACTTACACTTACGAGAATAGACTGTCGTATGTTGACAGGTTTAATAACGGGACACTGTCTTGTCGGAAAACATGCCAAGAACATGAATCTTATTACGGACGCAAGCTGTAAAAGGTGCGAGACACCAGACGTCGAAGAGACCATTGAACACATCCTGTGTCACTGCCCGGCTTTGGCACGACCTCGACTATCAATTATAGGAAGTTCACAGTTCGAGACTTTGGAGGAAATTACGAGGATAGACCTGAAGAGCTTGAAACAATTCGCAATGAAGGTCAATGTATTTAGTTTATATCGATAAACGGAAAAAGTTTTGTGGTATCGCTATGGACCAATTGGTCTATGCGGAGTGCCCATCTGGCACCGCCACCCTAACCTAACCTAACCTAATGTATGAATTTTTTCAAATATTGTTTGAAAAGGAGTAAGTTATGCATAAAAAAATTACATTTGTTTTTTTACGACAGTGTAAAAAACTATGTTTTTTGGAGTCCCGTGTAAAAATCGATAAGATCTTATCAGATCTAATTTGATTTAATAACATATTATTGCATCTGATTGTATAAAAATGTACCTTATCAGATATAATTAAATGTAAATGCTGATCAAATCCGAGATATAATTAAATATCGATTTTGACCATTTCAGATATAATTATGTGCAATCAGATACGATCATATATAAATATGTATAAACAGATATGATAAGATATAGTAAATTTTTACACGGGGTATAATAGTAATAGAATATCACATAGCACCAATAAATCGGTCACAAAACTTGCCAAACCGAGTAATTATTATTTAATTGTTTGTAGGAACTATAACAGTTTTGCAGCAATCATGTTTTGATCCTAAATATTCGAAAAACTTTAACACCAAAATATGATTTAATTTTATGATTGCTGTAAACATGTTATGACACAATTTTCAATATGATTTCATTTTATTATTGCTGTAAACATGTTATGAAACAATTTTCAATCATAATATGATACTTTAAAATTATACCACAATCATATTTCTTCTCTGAGTGTGTCACTACTATGTGATTAAAATTTTTCAAATGAGAAATAAAATAAGAACGTTGACTTATACTAAATGTCGTCAGTTGGGTATACAGTTTAAGAAACCTTTATAGTAGACTCAAACCTATGCAGTCAATTTTGCGTGTTTTTCGAAAAAATAATTATTTTTTTGTAAAATAAGAAATCGGAAAACCAAAAATTCAGTAAGCAACGGCTTTATGATGACACGGAGATGCCAACTGTTTTCAGAAGTTGCCACCACTCAATCATCAGCGCTTTTTGCTATTAAAAAGTCACTTTAAACTGTCTAAAAATGATTTCTTCTAGGTAATGTGAATCGATTTATACTTAATTTCAATTTATTAAAAGTTTGAGTCATCGCTTCGTTTATTTTAGTTATTTCTTAAATAAGTTATTTCTTTTCAAGTTTGGGTTAAAAAAAATTTGCAGTTGCACTTTTAGGTATATGAGTAATTTTGACCACTCCCATGTGTAATTTGCTTGTTGGCAACTATTTTATATCTTGTGTTCCAATTTCATAAACTTCCGCTTTAATGGTTTTTATGAAGAAAAAAAAAAATTAAACCAAAATCATTTTACTTCCGCTTCAATTTTCATTAAATACCCGTGAGTGTATTTATATTAACATATGAAAATATAGTATGGTATATAGTATACTTATGTGCTTATATATGAATATACATTGAATATACATATGGGGCATTCCATGTCAAATTGGTGGCAGGAAGAATTGGATTTCGATACTTAATTGAATTGTGATGTAAGAATGATTTTATAGAAAAATTATCTTAACTCTTTAAAAATTTTCTGTAGGAAAGAATCTTATAAGTTCTCTATAAAAAGATCTCCTAGAACTGAGAATTTCACAAAATTGAATAACTTTTTTGCAGAAACTCTCAGAATTTGAAAGTTTTTCTATAGGAAATATAATTCAGAATGTTTGAATTTTAGTTTTGGAAAAATGTTTAAGAATATGAACATTTTTCTTTTAGAATTTATGATTGGAAAAGTTTTTCAAAATCTATGATTTTATTTACGACGTACAACCGTAAAACTTTTAAATTGTTGAATATTTTTTATCCAGAAATGCTAATATATTAAAATTTTTACTTTTAGAAAAGTAAATCTGAATTTTGTATACGAAAAATTTCACAGAGTCTTTGAATTACCTTAAAATATGAAAATTATGTCAGAATTTTCCTTTTAGAAAACTGCATTATAATCTTGAAATTTTCTTACAAAAAGAATGTCTTAGAGTGTCGCAATATGTCTAAGAATCTGAGATATTTTATTTAAGGAACATTTTGAATCTGAGAATATTTCTATAGAAAATACAATCTGAGAATTAAGGAATTATGAGTTAATATTATTCACCCTAAAAGGCAACTGCTCCGACGATAAGCGAAACCAAAGAAGAAATAAAATTACTCCACCCTGCTTGGCATGGAATGCCCCATTTGTATGTCCATAACTTACATAAAACAGATTTTTTTTGATAAAGAACACATTATAGTACAGATCAACCTCAATTAACTTGATTTATGGAGATGATAAAAATATCTCAGAATCTGATATTTTTTCTACACAAAAAACATTTCAGAAAGTAAGCTTTTATATACGAAAAATTTCTGAGAATCTGAAAATTTTGTATTAGAAATATGTCTAAAAATCTAAATTATACAATTTTCTGAACTCGCCTTGAAGTAATAGTATAGTTCAAAGGATTTTTGTAAACTTTCTACACAATTTTATTTCTATATAAATATCATCACTGTGCCAACCAAAAGTTCTAAGTGCGTTTTTTTTTTTTTGAAACCCAAACCCGATAACATCTCTATCATAAGACGATGTTGCAAACTTTGTTAAATATTATTAACTTGAAGCTCGCTCTAATTTTTTTTACAAAAAAAAAATCATAAAGGAGTTTTTGTTGGCACAACGACGGTATGTTTGTTGTATTCAATTTCTATGAACGGCCAACGACAATGATGTTATCTAGTCGATACAATACTTGTTGTAAAAATACTAAACATAAAACTTAAAATCCGCTTTGTTTTGTCATCAAGGAGAAGAATGCCAACTTAAAAAATTCCATACACAGGAACAACAACATTTTTAATACAATGGGTTTAAAAAAACTATTTGTTCTAATAAACCATTGCTTTCGTGACAATTTCGGACAGAAGCCATTAGTTTTATGTAGAATGTTTAATGTAATCGATTTCGAGATGCTTCTATTGGAATGGAAAATTTGGCTGGGAATTGTTTTGAAAACTAAGCAACTTCTCGGTGCTCACTGTACAAGAAAAAATACATGTTTGTGGTGATCATAATGGATCAAATAGTATGATTGGAATTATGATTGTAGCCAATTATGGAATCCATGCCAAAATGAGGGTCGGTCTTGCTATTGTCCCCTCTAAGACGGACCATTGGAGCAGTAGAAATGATTTTAAAATTAGAAAATTACAATAAAAACAAGTAAGAAAATTATAGTCGGTCAAGACCGACCATATAATACCCTACACCAGAGTTTCCCGGACCATGGGTCCCAAGTTCAAACATGGACTGATTAGATCTATATTTTGTCAAATCTTTAATAAGTGTAAAAAGCAATCACCAAACAAATTTGAGTGGAATAGGCTTCTTTTTGTTGACAATAAATCGCTTCAACTGAATATCGGGCGAAATTTCCACATGGGACCTAAGTCCAAAATGGTCCGATGATAATTAGATTTGATAAGGTTATTAAAGTACGCGTTTAACATACACAAACAGAATTTTAATTAAATATTTTCTATTTTCATGAAAATTGAGAGATTTATGTGAAAATCGGGAAGGTGGTTTGTATGGGGGCTACTAGAAGAACTGGTTCGATTTCTTTAAAATTCGGAATGGTGATTTGTGTGTATAAAACATTAATTCCTGCCAAATTTTGAAAAGATACCTATTAAAATGCGACTATTAGAGTCATTTGAGCCAAAACTAAAGAGGACCTTTGTATGGGGGCTAGGTCTAAATATGGACCGATTTTTTCCAATTTCAATAGGCTTCGTCCTTGGGCCAAAAGAGGCTTAAGTTTTAAATTTAAAGAAATTTAAAGAATTGCGACCTGTATCGTGTTTACACCGTTTACATGGACAGACAGACAGACGGACGGACGGACGGACAGACGGACGGACAGACGGACGGACGGACGGACATCGCTAAATCGACTCAAAAAGTGATTCTAAGTCGATCGGTATGCTTAAAAGTGGGTCTAGGACCAATATTTCGGGTAGTTACAAACATCAGCACAAACTCATTATACCCTGTACCACAGTGTGGTGTAGGGTATAAATATTTAAAAAAATTAATAAATAGTAATAATCGATAAAAAAAATTAAAAAATCAAAGAGAGCACACATTTTTAAAATTAGATTTAAATTTAAAAACTTAAAAATCGCATAAAACACACAAAATAAAATCTCTGTCCAATCAGCAGAAAAATTTGCTGAAAAAATACCCATTTCGAGCCATATGAGAAATCTGCTGATTTTAGCAGACACGGTTTGCTGAAAATCTGTCATGATTATCTAGGTGCAATCACCAAAGAAATATGTCAACAACAGCAGAGAAATCTGCTGACACCTTTTCTAGAAAATTTTTGTTTTAAGTAAATTTGTTTTGAAAACTTTAATGTGTATTTTTTTTAATTTAAACTTAAAAAAATAAAAAAATAAATGTTTCTGTGAAATTTGCAATATAGTCTACTGATTTTTTCTAGTTTTGTCTTTTACACTGTGCTACAGTGAAAAATACTTCTGCCGTGACATAGTATAGGTTGTTGGTCTTGTCGAGTAGATCACAAAAATGCCCATTAAACTTGCCAGACACCCTCAAATTTTAGAGTTATTGTCAAAAAACGTTTTTTTTGGGCCTTTCTCACTAAACCTTGTGTAATTCAGAAAATTTTTAACCGATTTTAAATGTTTAAACTGTTTTGGATTGAAGAAGGATAGGGCATTCCACGTGTGCGAATTGGTCTATACTTATATCTATTGATCTTTTCAATAAACTCTAATTTTCTTGTTATTTTTTGAAAATTTTTCGAGTTTAGATTTTTTTCTGCTATAGGTCGTTTAACAACCTTTATATCTATAAACGTATTTTTAAAGAAAATTTAGTTCTAAATACGGTAAAAAATACGGTGAAAAAATCGGATAACAATTGTCAGAGTTGTGATAATTTTTCTAAAAAAGAAAATTAAGATTTTGCGGGAAATCGCAGTTCAGATAACCCACGCAAAAATAAATACATTTATCATAGGAGGTTATGAACAATATTTTTAAAGGTTTTTGGAACGCTGAACCCGAATCTGGCCATTAAATTACTCTATCCCGTCAGGTTTTTGAGATATTTAACATAAATTGATATATCAAAAACTTCATAAGATAGCGCAATTTCAAGGTCAAATTCGAACTAAGGAGGCCAAAAACCTTTAATATAATGATACGCGACCTCTCAGTATGTTCGCTTATTTTTTTATTTATTTTGCCTGGGTTATCCGAACTGCAATTTCATGCAAAATCTTAATTTTCTTTTTTAGAAAAATTATCACAACTCTGTCAATTGTTATCCGATTTTTTCGGCATAAAGCTTATCGTATTCACAATTAAATTTTCTTTAAGAATTCGTTTATAAATATAAATGTTGTTAAACGAACTATGTATAGCAGAAAAAAATCGATAAACTAAAAAAATTTTCAAAAAATAACAAAAAATTAGATATTGTTGAAAAAATCAATACATATCTTTTTTAATATGTATAGACCAATTCACACACATAAAAAGCCCTATCTATCCAAAACAGTTAGAAAATTAAAAATCGGTTGAAAAATGTTAAAGTTACACGTGGTTTAGTGAGAAAAGTCCCAAAAAAAACGTTCTTTGACAATAACTTTAAAATTTGAGGGTGTCTGGCAAGTTTGATGGGCATTTTTTTGATCTTTTCGACGAGACCTGCAACCTTAACTACCTCATTTTAAAAGTATATTCGATTTTGTGTTTTTTGTAGCACAGTGTTATTATAATCACTACGAATAAAAAAACTTAAGAAAGTTTTCTTGACAAAAGTATGACACCAAACTATTTCTGTAAAATTACAAAATAATCTGTTGAAAATATGTTTAAAAATATCGTTTTGATTGCATAAAAAAAAAAATTAAAGCTTTGGTGAAAAAAAACTTAAAAAATTTTCTTGAAAAAGGAATGACAGCAAATTATTTGCTAAAAATATGTTCAAAAATATTTTGAAATTCAGCAAACAGAATCAGTAAAAAACAGTAAAATTTCCGTTTTTTTGTAAAACTCAATGACAGAGCTTTTAGAAGAAATATCAATTTTAGCCGAAAAATCTGCTGAAATTTTGCTAAATCAAATTATAAGTCGTTTTACAGATATTTTGATAGAGTTTTTCTTTTGAGTGTAGAACACTTTTAAGAATTTCTTAGGAATTTTTTTAAAGGTTAAACAAGAAACATAAATTTTTTGTTTCGGAATTTGGACCATTTTTGGAGAAGTTATGAGTAAAAGAAACTTGAGTAAAGGAACAAACTACCAAATTTTTAAAATTTGATATCTTTTGAACGAGTCATCAAAAAAATCTTAAAATTTACCACGAAAAAACCGTAAGCTAATTTGGAAAATCTAAAAAAAAAAAAATTTTTACTTGTCCGACTTCAAATGGAAGGCTAAGAATTGTTTCATGATCGAGTCTAAGACGTTCTATGAATGTCCGACCGTCCTTCTGTCTGTAGATAACAATATGCAGTCCAAAATAAATGGGCAAAATCGGACATGGGGTTGAAAGTTCCCCTTTGTAAAACTAAACCAACCTGTAAAAAGCGCCATTTTTTGCAGTCTTTTTTTTATTTTTTTAAACAAATGACACATAAAAAAGTCCTGTTTTTTGATCCAGGGCATTTAAAAATGTCGTTCATTTGACCCGCCCCTTTTTGTGGTGTGATAAAAAAAATATTACAAATAAGGATAAAATTGTCTAATTTAAGGTAATATGTATATTAGAGTGTCAGGTTTTTTGATTTTTCGAATTTCGTCGATTATGGTTCGCTTTGGTCTAAAAATTCTATATTTAGATTTTTAGCCAAATCGGACAAAATTAGCCCGTGTCTTTTTTGACTTGTTTTTTTTTACTTAAAGGGCTGAGATGTTGGTTTTAATGCTACATATCCACAAATAAAATGTTATTTCTATCTGTGACATCTTCATCGTGTTCTGAAATGTATCAACAGTAATTTTTTGTGATAATACATAAAATGTGAAAAAGGGTAAAAAGTAAATTTTTTTGCTGTTTTTGATACATTTTGGTACACGATAAAAATATCACAGATAGGAATAATATTTTTTTGTGGATATGTATCATTAAAAACAACATCTCAGCTAAAACCCTTTCAAGTCAAATCTAAAAAAAACTTTTAAACAATTTTTAGAGTAGGACCCCAACGCGTTGGCCGTTGCAACGGCCCTTAGTTTTTTTTCGAAGTTAAATTTGACGCGGTTTATTCCACAAAAATTAAATTATTGTTCATTAACAAGTAAAATTAATAATTAAAAAAAATAATAAATCGAAAAAAAAAAATTTTTGTTTGTATGGGAAACATTTTGTTTGGGGCAAAACTTTAACCTCCCAAAGTCACGGGATAATTCTGTCCGATTTGGCTAAAGCAAACCATAATTTATCCGGCGATCGACAAAATTCGAAAAAGTCATTATTCGTGCCACCCTAATGTATATAAAGGTGGCACGAATAAAGACCTTTTTCGAATTTCGTCAATCGCCAGGCATATTGTGGTTCGTTTTGGTCTAAAAAAGTTTAAATTTGTTGGGATAAAGTTTTGCCCTAAAAAAAATTGCCCCGTATTTTTTTTTTGTCTTTAATTATTATTTTGATTAGCTATAAAATTTCTTCGTTACATGTAACAAAGTTATAGGAGGATTTTGTTTAAATGTTATCTCAAAATAAGATAATTTTTGTTTTATTCAATGCAAAAAAACATAACCTATACTTCCCTCTTTAAAACTTTAACACATGTTTAGCTTAAAACACTACAAAAATCCTCTTAATTCCATTCAATATATAAAACATGTTTTAACGTAGCATTACTACATACATACACCTACACACCAATATTTATACAGGAAAACATAAAACAACAACACACACACCTAGATAATGCTAATATACGAAATGCCCCAGTTAACAGTTATGTAAAACGCTTCGGCTAAAGGACGTTCAGAAAATCCGACTGGGAAGAACACGATGTAGTCTAAAATACTTCTGAAATTTAAACTTGCAATAAATAAAAATTAGTTAAAAAATGTTAGTGAAAAAAATTTTAATGAAATTTAATGCCTGGGTTTTCGAACGGCGATTTCATGCAAAATCTTAATTTTCTTTTTGTAGAAAAATTATCTCAACTCTGTCAATTATTATCTGGTTTTTTGAATAAAGCTCATGGTATTCAGAATTAAATTTTCTTTAAGAAAACGTTTATAAATATAAATGTTGTTGAACGAACTATAGCAGAAAAAAATTGATAAACTCAAAAAATTTTCAAAAAATAATAAAAAAATTAGATATTGTTGAGAAAATCAATACATAAAAAATTAAAAACGGTTGAAAAGTTTTTAAGTTACACGTGGTTCAGTGAGAAAAGCCCTAAAAAACGTTTTTTGACAATAACTTTAAAATTTGGGGGTATATGACAACTTTGGTTTTGCATTTTTGTAATCTTTTCGACGAGACCTACAACCTTAACTACCTTATTTGGAAAGTATATTCGATTTAATTTTTTTGGGCATTGAATCTGAATCGAAAAATATAAATTCGGGTCTGGGGATAAAAAAAAACCACCGATCAAATAAAATCCCTTTAAACAGCAAAAATATGTCTTTTTTATTTTTATGTTTACTGGGATGTATATAAGTATAAAAGGAAACTCATTGGGTTTTTTTATGGTGTTTGGTAAAATTATTGATTTTCATTAGTAGTCATTAAGCGTGTGTCATCATCATCGCCATGACAAAAGAAGGACTATCTATGGATGAACAAAAAAAAAATTAAAAAAAAATAACGTCATATTGAACTACAAAAATGTATATGTACACTCAAAAAAATACGTTACTAATTTTTTTTTGCTAATGCTAGTTAGCTAACTTTTAGCAAATTTTTGTTGAGATTAGCATGTCAGCAAAAAATTCTTGTAAACTTCATTTAGCACATTAGCAATTTTAAACAAGCTTTGAACTAATTTATTTTGCTGTATTTGAAATTGAGTTGACAACATTTTTACAAGATTTTTTGCTAATATTAGCAAAATAAATGGTAAATTTTTTTTTATTTTCAGAAAACTTAAAATGGCGCTATCTCGGAAACTAAGCCAGATTGAGCAAAATGGAGGCCATTTTTGGTTCTTAGAATCTCCATAGAGTAGCCGGTCCTCTTCACATGTGTGGACCCTAATGGGCCCTAACTTTGGATCCAAAAAAGTTAGCATTCCCGAAAATTTTAAAATGCTCATATCTCGGTAAATATTGCCGACAGAACAAAAAGTCCAAAACCATTTTTGTAGCTCTCAACATGTAGAACAAGACCGCAAAACAGTCAAAAGCTCTCCGAGTAATATTTTTTAAGTTATCGAGTTTTTTAATTCTCAAGACCCCAGTGGTCCCCTATAATCACGTATCTTAAAAACTAAGCAAGGTAGAGCGAAACGGACACAATTTTTGGATCAAAAATTAGGACGATTTTAAAGGAACCCAACTAGGTCTAGGCCCATCGGGGTCTGGACCTATGGGGTTCGAACCCAATGGGGTCCTCAGATGTGTATAAACTAACAATAAGTTAAAAAAAATAAAAATTTAGTTAACTAATTATTGGCAAAACATTTTTGCTAACTTTAGCAAAAAAATTGTGGGTTCAAAATCAGCAAATTTTCTTGTAGATTTACAAGCTTTTTTTGCTAACATTACAGATTTATTTTTTTGAGTGTATGTGATACACATACAGGTTAAAAAATAAAATTATACAAATGAAAAGGGGCGATTTTTTACAGTCAAAGGAAACATTATAAAAACATTTTGAAGTTAGTGTGGATACTGGATATTTCTTTTAGAAATATTTTCGAATTCGCAATATTTTTATGTTTTAATTTTTCCTATAAAAAAAAATTTAGATTCTATTTTTAGATTTTGTGACTTTTTATATCAAAAATGTTAAAAAAATAAACCAAAATTTAGGAAAAAAAATTCTCATATTCAAATAACAATAATTTTCCATATTTTTTTAAACACTTTTAGCAATTTTACTCGTTTGATGAAAAAATCAAAGATTAACTTAAATAATAAATATCAAGGTAAATACTACTTTGTAGTTGGATAGAAGTAAACTGCATCTGTTATGCTCCAAATATACACTGTGACCTAAATTTCTGTTAAGCAAATTTAAAATTTTTACTTCATTCACTCTTTGATAAAGATTATAGCTATATAAGTTTATCATTTCGTAAGTAACTCAACGAATATCCCTACATCCTTGGGGGGAAGAGAGCCGGTCTTGTGATCGGTTCTAAACTGGTCCAAAGTGACAAGGACCGGTACCAGACCGGAACTTTTCCTTATAAGCGACCTATAACTTTTATATGGCTATGTCTTAGATTTTTAAATCAGTTAGTTCATCTTTACTCACATGGATATTAGTTCGTAAACAAATTCATTTAAGTTGTTTTCAACTACTACAATATTGTTGTTGTTTTTCGATATCAAACAACTATTTTTTGTTAGTTATTTTTAGGCGTTTTTAAACGCAACTAAACTGAAAGAAAAATTCTTTATTATATTGATAAAACGGTTTTATCACGTGCTGTCATCTATTTTGATGACAACTTTCATCATATTGATGAAGCTTTTCTTCAATACAATAAAACATGTCATCAAAATTGAAGAAACAAATAATGATGATTTCATCACGTCATCAAAAATGTCGTCAATATGCCTTTTAATTTTTTAAAATAATTAAAATAATATAAAAATAATTAAGACAGTTGAATAAATATATTTAAAAAAAATAATAATTCCTGCCCTGGCAGGTACTTGAACCCACGGCCTTTCAGTTGCAGTGTTTCTATCAACGTCTTAGATAGTTGCGCCACCAATTAAAAAAAAAATATATATCGCCAGTGAGCACATAGTTTCATATATGACATTTGCTAATGTGTTTTTGTAAAGGCTCAAAAACTTTAGTTTTTTGTAAAATAACTGTCTTTCTCTTATGATAACGTTTAATAATGTGGATTTGTACAGACTCAAAAATTGGAGTTTTATGTTCCTCTCGTTGTCACTACATACAAACTTTAAATATTATAGCACACAATAAACAAAATGGATTTTTAGCGTAATTATTTTTTGATATGCTTTAGGTAAGTGGCTACAGTCTAATTTGGAGTTCACATGTGAAAATTTTACCATTTTTAAGTATACCCACCCGAGTAAAAAAGATATGATATAATTATATATGCTAATATTAAATTATTTAAATTTATATATGGTTATTAGGGTGGTTCATAAAAACAAAAGTTGGATTTTTGAATGGGGCACCCGGAATATATATTAAGCACCGTGAAAAAATGACACGTGATTTTTTTCAAATTTTTATATTAAGGTTTAGGGGTCGCTACCGGGCCCTGAACTTTGGGATATAAAAAAAAAAAATTTCACACAATGAAAAAAAAAAAATTTCGTTTTTTTTATATTTTTTTTTTTATTATAGTTTAACTTCATTAGCTTATTAACGGCAAAAAATTTCATTTTGTTGGGACAAGTTTTTCAGTTCCAAAATTGACCATGAAAAAAAAAATTGAGGCTTGTTGGGGTCTTACTCTAAAATTTTTTTAAATTTTTTTTTTTTTTAGTTTTGATAAGCTTACGTTATAGGTCTTTAGTCCCTCTTGATAATACATTCTTTGTAAAAATTTTTGTTCTTTCCCAAACATCATTAACATGCGCCGAAAATCAAACGGATATTAAAAAAAAAAAAAAAAAAAAACGGTGAAAAAAATCGATTTTTTTTTTTTTTTAATTTTTAATTATAATTTGATAAGCTAATCCAGCTTATTAACGGCAAACAAAAATTCGATATGGTCGGAAAAGTATGTAATTTCCAAAATTTACATTGAAAATATGTTTTTTTTTTTTAATATCCGTTTAATTTTCGCCGCATGTTAATGATGTTTCGGAAAGAACAAAAATTTTTACGAAGAATGTAGTATCAGGAGGGACTAAAGACCTATAGCGTAAGCTTATCAAAACTAAAAAAAAAAAAAATTTAAAAAAATTTTAGAGTAAGACCCCAACCAGCCTCAATTTTTTTTTTCATGGTCAATTTTGGAACTGAAAAACTTGTCCCACCAAAATGAAATCTTTTGCCGTTAATAAGCTAATGAAGTTAAATTATAATAAAAAAAAAAATATAAAAAAAACGAAATTTTTTTTTTTTCATTGTGTGAAAATTTTTTTTTTTATGACCCAAAGTTTAGGGCCCGGTAGCGACCCCTAAATGTTAATGAAAAAATTTGAAAAAAATCACGGGTCAGTTTTTCATGGTGCTTAATATATATTCCGGGTGCCCCATACAAAAATCCAAAAAAAAAAAAAAAGTGCCATATATGAACCACACTAATGGTTATGCATGAACTTTGATATGGGCATATAAGTTTTTATATAGCATTGTATTTTTCCTTATTTTTTGATATGATAACATACATATTCATATCTATTTATATACCGATCTATATGAAATTAGATATGACATAGAAGGTCGGGAATTTTTGGATATGACAGATAAAAAGATATATGATTTTATTTATAATTATATCCCGAAAAAAATTTTCAAAATTTTCTAAGTCCCGGGCAACTAAAAAAAAAAATTTCAAGTCCTAAAAAATTTTGTAAAAATTTTCCAAAGTCCCGGACACAATATTTTTTTGGCAATTTTTTTTTTTGGAGTAAAAAAATCATTGAAAATGTTTTTAGGAGAAATTTTATGTTTTTGAAAAATTGTTAAGTTCCGAAAAAATGTTTTTAAATTTTCTAGAAATTGAAACGAAAACGAAATTGAAAAATTTTTAGTAAAAAAATTTCGAAGAATGCAATAAAAACTTTTCTAACTGATAATGTATCCAATCTGATAAAATAATTTCTAATTTCACGTTTAAAATTCCAAAAAAATTTACCAGATTTCACCTAATTATATAAAAATGTATATAACTTTAACAGATAAGATATGATTTAATGCAATCAGATAGACCCATTTTTGGGATCAAACTTAATCAAATTTGATATTATTTTATCAAAAATAATAGAATTTGATATAATCGTATAATATTCGATCCGCCAATTTTCGGATCAAAATTAATATGGATTTACATAAAAGCATATCTGATCATATAAAATTAAATATTGCGTCATATAACTTTTTTTTACTCGGGCAAGTAAAAAAGTTTTTTATATAATTATATATAGTTTCATAAAATTATATCAAATTATATAAAATTATATATAGAGGTACAATTCTCAAAAAAATTGTATAAAGTTATATATAATTTGATATAATTATATCCAGGATTTGGTGGATATAATTATATAAAATTATATCAAATTATATATAATTTGATAAAATTTTATAAAATTTGATTTGGTGGATATAATTATATATAATTTGATATAATTTTATATAATTATATCCACCAAATCCTGGATATAATTATATAAAATTTTATCAAATTATATATAATTATAAAAAAACTTTTTTACTCGGGTATAAAAAAATAAAAGTTCCTAGACCAACAAAATAGCTGGTTAGAGAGGCATTTAATTATTAAGTGATATTTTTAGACTTTTCATACGAAATTTTAAATGAAACTTAAATGATTTATTATATTTTGAATAAAAATCGCGTTGTTTAATATTATTTCGTTGTTTTAATTATGTAAAATAATTTGAGGATATAGAAAATGTTAGTTGTTCACTCTTTAGTGGAAAAAATCGGTAGAAAATTTTCTTGTAGGAAATTTCCTCAAAAGTTTTCTATCATGGGCTAAAACAGCTTATATTTTTTAAATATGTACGTAAATGGAATTTGGATTTTTTTTTTTTTTTAAAGTTACGAGTGATACAAGTTTGAGTAAAGGGACAAACTGCCAATTTTTAAAAATTTTTATAAATTCGTTATGTTTTGAACGGATCATCAAAAAAAAATCTGAAAACTAACCACAAAGAGTTTTCGAAGAGTACTAAAAACTCCCGAGTTAAAATGTAAAGGATCAGTACTGCTCCGAAAAATGGATCGCTAAGATTAGATCAGTTTCATTTGGACGGATACAATTTCATCCGAAAAATTAGTTTAAATAATTAGATAAACCCATTTATCATAAGATAAACCCATTTTTCGGATGAAATTGTATCCGTCCGATTAAAACTGAACTAATCTTCGGATCAGTAATGATCTTTCAAATCCAGAATCAGATGTGATATATAAGAATATATATAAGCATTTTTCTCGGGCTGTAAGCAAATTGGAAAAATCGGAAAAAACTTTTTTTTTTTTATAGTGTCCGAT